>JAJOOR010086966.1:0-14398 GCA_036250505.1 Solanum acaule | reverse complement strand
AAAAAAGCATTAAAAGTAAGAGAAAAGTAAGTACCTTTACAGAGGGGTAAGAAACAAGTTGAAGAGGACCAACAACAAGGATGAACATGCGCATAACAACCTTATAACACCTAAACACATCAGATAAAGAAAGATTGACCTTTGGTTGAATTTTGTATGACTGGATTGATTTTCTGAAGAAAATTTCAAGGAAAAGATAATAAAGAGGGACACAAGAGAAGATTAGGAATAGAAAAAGGATATTGTGACAGTAAAGATAGTAATCAGATTTATTAGCAGAGTAGTTAAACCAGATGGTTTCTGCAGTAGTAAGAGATCTTCCAATGGCGGATTCTGCCTCTTGGAGAGTTTTAAAGGGCAACATTGAAAAGGGTATCTAGTAAAATGGGTTGAAAATGGAATTGTTGTTGAATCTTGGAAATTGGTGGAAGTTTTTGAGGGTTTTTTTTGGTTTGGAGGAACAGGGGGAGGAAGAAGAGAAGAAGGAAAAAGGGGAGATTTTTAATAGAATTGAAGAGAACAAGTGTATAAGCTAAATAGTACAAGACAAAGTCCTCCACATTTTTTGTGAGATTTTTTGTTGGTATCTTATATTCTTTTATTTTATGAGCTTATGGAAATCATATCTGGCGGGGGCAATAGGACAAGTTGGAATATAAGGGGATTGCAAAAAATATAGGGGGTATTATGCACTCGAGGGTGTGACTTAGGAGTCGTTTGGTAGAAAAAAGAATAACGCATGGATTAATAATATAAAAATTAATAATGCAGAGATTAGTAGTGCTGAGATTAGTAATACAAGATATATTTTTTTATCAAGTGTTTGGTTCATTGCTTTTGACCTCATCTTGTGTTTTGATTAAAATTCTACAAAAAGCTTCTTTCCAATTATATCCTTGCATTATTATGAGATTTTCTATTTTATGTAATCGATCAAGGTAGATAATTACCGGGACAATATTTTTTTTATGATCTTCTAACTAGCTAGGAGAAACAATTTTGTTGTCATGTTTGCGATTTTCTCACTTGAGTTATTTGAGGGTAAACAATTATTATCTTAATAAATTAGTTACTTAAAAATGTTAATTTTCAATTTAGAATAGATAGACCATCTACGTTAAAATCGAAAAGACGGTAAAAAATAGTAAAATTGAATAAATTATCTACATTTACACATAAAAATTACAAGTTGTAGTTTAAATATGTATGCAATTTATAGATTGTTCAAAATATAAATAATTAGAAACCACATATAAATCAACAAATAATATATTAAATTAAGATCACAAACGTCATGCGGTGATATATTTGCCTTTTCAATTAGAAAATGTTAAAGAACTCACATTTTAAATATTGTATTGATATGTATTGCATTTATTTATTAACAAACAACTCTCTCTAAATAATAAAATTTGTAAGTTAATTTATTCAAATAAATTTTCTAGTACAAATATAAAACATAAAATCAAGAAAATAAATAAAATGATTTGAGGGATATTTTTGTCTTTACATAGATAATCCCATGATATTAAATCCAATGTATTACTAATACCAACAAATGGAAGGTATTAGTAATACATTCTATAATACCATGTAGGGTGTATAACTAATCCATGGATTAGTTATACTTAGGCCCAAAAATTCTACCAAACATAATACTAAATAATACCATACATAATACATGGACTATTTCTCCTAATACCTCCTACCAAACGACCCCTTAGTGTTCAAGAAAATGCGTTGAAAATTATGACGATTTTGGTGGATAAAATTATCTTATATTTGTTGTTATTGAGAGGTGATATGTATTCGTAAAATTAGTCCAGGTATCATGATTATTAATATGAAATATATATTTGAAGGTGTAGCTTAGTATTTAATAAAGTGTGTCGAGAATTATGACGATTTTGATGGATAATGTTATCGTATAAAAAATGACAAGTATCATGATTATCAAAATGAAAAAAAAATAATAATATATATATATATATATATATATATTAACATCTTAGTCAGACACTATCCATATCTGTCCCATCGGTGATTTTTCAAAATTCTTCGGAATCTCATTTGATAAGATTGCTCTAACCCTATACATCCTATAAATAGCACTTTGAGCCTCAATAACCTTTATACATATACGATAATCATAATTACAATACCTCTTTTGATGTTCCAAAACTCCCAATACAATGTCTTGATTCTGATCTCTTTGTTCAAGAGTTTATAGAAGTCTGTTAGACGTCTTCTTCTAAACATCTCCTTCTAAGAAGTACTTCTTCCATCAATACTTAATTATTCTTATCCTTGATATGCTTCACTTGGTCAATATCACACATATGAGAAGAAGTTTGGTGAATAATCAGTTTGCCTTTAAATTTATTTATTTTAAATTAAATTATTAATAAAGTAATTTACATAGATAAAATATTCAATGTTATTTTTAAATTTTGACCTTATTTAAAAAAGTACAACAAAAATGGAGCCAAATTCGAAATTTAGTTGCACTTACTTGATGAATGGAATAGTAGAAATATATTTGGTACGAAATTTAGTTCATTGACTCCATGGAATAGTCGATGAAGGGTTTTCAATGTATGTATGTTTGGTACAATTGAATATTCTCATAGCTTTTAAAATTTATAGATACAAGTCATGTTTTTTTTTTTTTTTACAAGTGAAATATGTTAAAACAATTATAACCAAATACATTTTAAAACTTTATTTTCAATTTTTAACATCACATAAATTTAATTTTTTCAAAAATATTTAAAAGTTTATATCAAAGCTATTAAATTTTATCGAACCGAAATAATGCAGCAAACTGAGATATCTGCAGAGGAGAGCCAGAGAATAACATACTTGGAAGCCATGCAAAGTTGGGCTTCATGTTTGGGCTGTTGGCCTACTTCCCATATTAGTACAAAGAAGAGCATGTGCCACTTATTTTTAATTTTTTCTCTTTATAATAATGCCAGTTGTTTAATATTAAAAAAATTGTGACATGCAACGCATATTCTTCTTTGTTTTAGTATTTGAAGTACGACTAAATTCATATCAATAAGATTCATTTTGAAATAATGCTACCAATAGAAATTTTTTTCATATTCAAAATTGAAACTCAAAATTCTAGTTAAAGGTGAAACAGTCACACGACTGCACCACAACTCGTGTTGATTAAAGGCATCTTCTTCATTGATTCCTATTGTAACAACAAAAAATTGAAGTTAATAAAAACCATCGAGTGGAAAAAAAGCAATTATAACAAATTAAGAAGTATTATAGGTTTTGTCTTTTGTTCATTATATCATTTTATAAATCAAAATCAAATCAAAGACGTTGGTCATGATTCATGAGAGAATCTTTAGGGACAAAAATAAATGAGTTAGGTGTACAGTAGTAGGGAAACTTTTTTTCCGATGAATTTTATGTTAAATTAGTCAAAATATTTTTAATGGTAATTAGGAAAATAAGTCGTTTATAAGAAATTATGAAAATAACTTTCTTAATACGAATAGTGAAAATAAATTTCGTGAATAGCCCGGCAACCCGATTATCCCAACCTTCGAATGTATTTGTCTAGATTGTATATAAATAATTATATGTTTTCTTGCTTACTTATGGACACAAAAAATGAGGGAGTAAGAAAATTAAGACTACTTATAAGAAAAATATTTTTCAAAAAACTTTTCTTTCGAGAACATCTTTGTGCATACCAATACCAAACACAACTCTTAATCGGTCACTAAAAAGTGTGATAGGATAAATAAGATCTCTTCACTTTTAATCAGATATTTCGCATTCAAGCTTTAAAATTGAAAAATAAAAGAGTCTTTGATGGAGCACTTTCTTTTTTCATAAATCTTATGTAATAAAATAATACTAAATTAATCGGATTAATAAATTTAAGGAATCTTTTATTACGAATGATCATGTATAGGATGGGCAACTGTGCACAACAATGGGAAAAACTTCAAGGCTCAACTGTATAGTATGGTGTTAACTGGAAGCATGTACTAATGTATGGCACAGTTTTTCCAAGTTATTTCTCGATTAGAAAAGACAGTTCGATATGTAAAGTATTTTATATTCATCGTAGAATTGGAGAAGGGTGGTATTCTAAGGGATCATTTGGTAAGATAAGGTGTGTAAAAATAATATTGAATATGGTGTATTAGTAATGTTGTTATTAGTTATGATGAGATTATTTCTTATGCATGGTTTGATTTGGAACGGATATGAAAAATGTTTGGAGGGACAATTGTGTCTTTAATCATGCTAAATATGCATATATTGAAATTTGAAAACTCCTTGCATTGTTAATACAATGATTTGACATATCTTAGTTATACATAACATAATATCAAATAGAGTGTACACTACATAAAAAATGATCATTAGCGGCAATTAATTAACGGCAATAGCTTAATTGCCGCTAAATATGTATTTTTTGTAGTAATTAACACTCTTTGTATATGTCCCTAAAGCTTTAGCAACATTGGTTCTATTGATACTTAACTAATGCCGGTAAAGACTTTAACACTTTTTATTAATGTCTATATTTATTGCCGCTAAAAGTTGTTTTTGTTGTAGTGATATAATGCATTCTACCAAACGATCCCTAAGGAAGTGTAATGTAGACAGTTTACCTAACACATTGATTCTGCAGCTCAAATGCTTAATATATAAATCACATAGAGATAACTTCATCGTTGCTCCAAGCTAAGCTGACTCACAATCTTGATAATTGGTAAAATATTATATTCGCCCTCGGTGCTTACCTAATACCAAACCATCATAATACGTTTTTCGTCTAAATAGTAAAATGAATTTCTTTTGCTTTGACGAGAGGGAGTTGCTCAGATGGTAAGCACCCCTCACTTCCAACCCGAATGTTGCAAGTTCGAGTCACCAAGAGAGCAAAAGGGGTGGGAGCTCCTAGGGAGGGTAAAAAGAAAAAAAAAAAAATTCTTTTGCTTTTCAAAAATTCCACTTTCTCCTTTTTCTGATCATGTTTTTGAATATAAGACATTTATCTTTCCTATATACACATATTTATCAATCGACAATAATTTGTACTGCCTCTATTTTAATTTATGTGATATCGTTTAACTTGATAGAAAATTTAAAAAGAAAAAAAAAGAAGAGATTTAAAACTCGTGGTTTAAAATAAACTATCTACGTAATCATTTGGATAATTGATTTTCCCATTTGAATAGGACATTTATTCCCTAGTAATTTCTACATAATCATGTATCTTAGCTCCACTAAACTCATGCTCAAACTGTCCCCATGTATAATAAGTATACGTAAACATTTCCTAATTGGGTTAGTTTGAAAAATTAATATTTACTCCTAATTAATATGCTAGCTCCATAGGTCTTTGATGACCATAATCTTGTAGATACATAGGAGATTAGTACAATATCTCTCTTTATTAATTAAAAAATGTAACCAAATCTTTCATCAAAATGCACTTGATTCCTTGGATGATCATACTTTAATTAAAATATAAAAAAATAAATTAAGAATCTACGAGAAGTTGAAAAGGATAAGAAAATCAATCAGGATTATGGTGGGATGAAGATGATTAATTTCTCCATCCTAAACCAAAGGTCTCATATGTTCAAGTTATTAGAGAGCGTTTTTTTCTTAAAATAAATCTTATATGACACAAATTTAAATTAATTGAAGTTTCAATGCGAATACCGAACACTAGGAAAAGAAGGGGTGTAAAAAATCAATGAAAGGAGGTAGCTTTCATTGACTGCACTGTGAAACATAATAATGAGATTTTGAATGTGGTGGAGATGAAAAAGATAAGAAAAGAGTCCCACACTTTATTGCAAAGTGAAAACACATTCCAATTGGCAATTGCATGCTGTGTATAAAATCATGAATCATATGATATGACTGAAATAAAAATAAATAAATAGATAAATATAACTAGAAACAACATCTCCATTTATTAGGATCAACTATGTGAATTTTTTAAAAACATCGACCTAACATGTTAATTTGAGACCGGGCAAATCAATAGCCATAGGTCAATTCAAAATTTTGTTAAAATCAACTATATAAATTCTTTGTATCCATTCAATTGTGTTGGGCTCATTTTATGTCTCGAACGATCATTTTTTGGGACCGACTATGTTGATCTTATAAGATATAACATATGATATTTTGTATATATATGTGTGGAATAAGCTAATAATACAAAACTAAATCTGAATATTCCACTTTCTTTAAGTGTTTCTTATGTTTGTATTAGTTAGTCAGTCTTATCAAATAATATAGTTAATTAGAGAGAGATCATATCTATGTTTCCACTAATCACACGCATGAATGAATCCAAAATAATAAAGAAAAGCACTAATATTAAGTGACTGTTTAATCATTTACAATATTCTCAATGTGGAAGAGCATGCATGCACTTTTTATTTTTTTGGCATGACTTACACCATGTAATTAGCCGTTAGACCATGAATAACAATATGTTCAATTAACTTAGTAATTTGGTGTCTGGTATTCATTTTAAGGCCTCGACTAGTTTGGATTGTATTGTGTAAACTAGTCATGAATAGTTGTTAGTTACGTTGAGTAAACCATATGAGAAATCAACTTCGTCTTATAGGTTATGACCTTCAATAATTTAACTATCATTAGGTGATAACTGATAACTATAGCTCTAACATTAATTTGTGACCTTATAATTAAATTATTTTTTGTTTCACATAAATATCAGGTGTGAATAAGTGTTTATGATACTCTATAGGAGATATAATCTTCAAAATTTGAAAGAATGTGGTGATAAAGACTTGACTAGAAGAGCACCTAAATGTAGGAGTGACCTTTCAAATTGATTGAAGTAGACTAATTGGACTGTTGAAAAAAATGTACTCATAATAATATTCAATGATTACATCAACGAGGATTGTGATAAACTAGTAAATATTCATTCATCTATAATAAGAAAATTTAAGTTTGAGTCTTAGTTATAGAGTCACCTGGAGTGGTTTACTTTCAATATGAGACTTTTCGATGCAACTTTAAATTTAACTGAATTCTAATATGAATATCAAATATCGAACAAAGAAAAAGCAGATTTGCATAAAAGTGTAAAAAGCTAATAAGGGAGAAGAGGGTAGACTTTTTTTTGAGAAAAAAGGGCATATGTTTGATTTCATCTTCATCTCTTTCAGAAAATTGTGCAAAATCTGTCCACTTTTTTCCTCCAAAGATAGAAAAGTTGAAAAATGTATAGTGTGATATTATTAGGATATCTTAATGATCATGTTGTGGAGCCAACTTATAAGATCATAATTTTGAAGAAGTGAAAAAGAGTCATCCAAAAAAAGTGAACTTCCTACTTCCTCTGTGATGATGATGTAATTCATCTTAATCATTTGCAATATAGACTAATGGACATCCCTTTTCTTTTTATTTGTTTGTCTGGTTTCAACTTGACACAATACGAAGTTAAAAAGAAGTTCATTTTTTTTAATCTTGTGACATTACGTAGAATTTATAAAAAAATCTACATGTCATATAGAAAGTTGAAATTGAAGAGTAATTAATTAATTTTTTTTTTAAAGCAGACTAAAAAGAAAAGTAAGACATATAAATTGAAACAGAAAGATTGACTATTTTATTTTGTGTCTTTTTGTACCCCATTTGATTTTTATAAAAATCTTGTTTCGGATGGGGTCTGCAACTCACTTATAACAGTGCAAATTTCAGAAAAATAGGTTTGATTTACTAATGGAGTCTGCAATTCACTTATAGCAGTGAAAACTTTAGATGAACATGTTTGAAGTTCAATTGCGACAGGTTCACGTGAATCTAATAATTTTTGTTCAGACTCTCTTTCTATATGTTTACAAATTTCCTAAATATGTATAAAACACAATAATATTTTAAGAGATATGACAACATTTGATTTATTTTGTGCGGGGGAATCTATCAAATTTAATTAGTCAATAATGAGTAATTGTAACATATCCAAGAAATCAAAGAGATTATAACAATCAGGTTAACCTAGAATGATCCGAGATTAGATCTTGATCTATTTGAGATTGTTCCTTTTAATTGTAATTTAAGAGTGACAAAATAATTCATAAATGACATGTTCGTTTAGGTTTGGAGGAGTTAAAAACTAGAGCTGTCGATATGGGTTGGCCCATCCATTTGGACTAACCCATACATGCTTTGAAATTTGATGGGTCTGGCCGGGCTAGCCCATTTTTGGTGTGGGCCAGAAAATGGTCGTCCCAGCCCACAAGTATGTGAGCTACGGGCCAACCCTCTTTTCTTAAATATATATATATATATATATATTATTTTTTTTATAATTTTTTAAATTAAACTATAATTTAAAAATATTATCATAAATATGACAAGATAATATTACATGGTGTTAGTGTTACTACTTGTTAATCAAATCCACAAATAAAATTATCTTTATAATATTTATTAAGTTTGATTTCAAGTAAAAGCATAAGTAACTAAATAAAAATATTAATCTAATTGTTTTCCAATGATCATAATAAAACACAAAAATTATGACAATATTCCATAGACAATGACCTATGTAGTGATTCCTAGAATTTTTAGGGATTTTTTATTTATGTAGTATGTATTTTTATAAACATAATTTGTATTTAAATTGTAATATTTCAAACTTTAAACAAATTTTGAATTTAGACTCTTGTTATTTTTAATACTTTATTTTATTTTTATTTTTAATTAATTTTTATTTATCCCACGGGCCGACCCTATCCATATTTCGTTCTCAATCCCCACAAATCGGCAAACTTATTCAGGCCGGGCTAAAAACCTTTTTCTTAAATGGGCTCCAAAAATCGTAGCTCAACCCTATCAAATCACGGGTTAGGTCAAGCCGGCCCAATGGGCCTAGCCCATATTGATGACTCTATTAAAAATACACTTATTTTATTAATTGCCCCAACTAATTCGGCCCATAAATGTTTTTTAAAATTGAGCTGATATGCAAAAAGGAAATGTATTCATGTAATTCACTAATTTAAAATAACATGTGACTATGTAATTATTTTAAAATAATGTGAGATTTAATAGTTATACGAAAAATATTTGTATAATTAAGTAGTTTTTCTGTCGAAAATTTGAGCCTCATGCCCACGTCTCTGTTGAACAAACTAAAAGGTTCGCCCACTGGCCACAATTTGCTATTGGGCTTTACTAAGTGGATTAATCTTCATTTCTATGGAGACACATAAAATTCAGTGGAGTTGGGATTTTTACAAAATGAGATTCATAATAGGAAAAAGTTAAAATACGAAAAAATTGAAGGGTGTTTAACTTTATTATATAATAGTGTAATTTTTTATCGATGGTGGTTTATATGAACCCCCTCAATCTTTGCTAACTCTGCCCCAACCATTAATACTGATTTAAGATAACAATATGGTATATATGGGCTACTTTCATAACAAGGGGTATATGAGCTCTAAATGACAAAGTTGAGGGGTATATATATCAGACCCTTTTTAACTTAAATGTGGTCATTTTATTGAAAAATAAAATAAAATAGAATAAAATCAGTAAAAGTAAAAAGAAGAAGAAGTTAAAACAACATATTGAGTATTCCCTTCTTTAAATTTCAAATACAAATACAACAAGAATTTCGAAAAAAGTGAATAATTCTCACACCGGGTTGAAGGGCACGTAGCCCCAAACCCAAATATAAAACTGTGGGCCGGGTCGAAGGGCCCGCATCCCGATGGCCAAGTGCCCGGCAAATCTAGTCCAACTAGGTCTCACATAAAAACCTAGCTAATAGTATAAATTACGTACTAGGATTACTATTATTGTTTTCCAAATTCTTGTTTAATTATTCTCTAATGTCTCTTTTAGCTATGGCGAATTGGTCCGAACTTCCATACGATCTACTTGTTACAATCATGAAGCTTTTTACAGTGATAGAGGATTTCGTTATATATCGTGGTGTTTGTAAATCATGGCAAACTGCTGCTATAGAAAAAATGTTGATGTGTCATCACCCCAAATTCCATTATTACTTATGCTTGCACCTAAGGACTTAGATGATGATTATCGAGATTTTTACTCTCTCACCAATAAAAAAAAATTCACGAGTATTTCTCCCAGAAGCTAGAGGGAAAGTATGTTTTTCAACTCAAGGATGGTTTTGCACCCTAGAATATATTACAGGTATCGTAGAGATGACATTGTTGCACCCATTCTCACGTTCACAAATTCAGCTTCCCCGTCGTGAATATAACAATCATCATCATGTGGTCATCTACAAAGTTGTTTTATTTGCCAACCCTTCTTTCACATCCGATTATGTTGTGATGATTTCGTATAATTGGCAAGGGCATAAGTATGGTCATTATTTGGCTTTTTGGCGACCTGGAGATCTCTTATGGAACGAAATTGATATTAAAGGATGCGGTAAAATTTTGAATATATACTACTTAAAAGGACAATTTTATATGATCACAGGTGAATGTGATGGAGTTTGGGTTATTGATGTTGCTAGGCGAAATAATCAAAAACCCCGCTTGGTTGTTAAGGTAAACAATTGTGGTCTACCTTGGCTGTATAAAAAGCAGTTCTATCTAGTCGAAGTATCAAGTGCACTAGTACTTGTTATACAATATTCTAGTAATGATGAACTAGTTGGATCTTATTTTCGACATAATATGACCTATTTATTTCATGTATGGGAACTGTTAGCAAATGCAGAAATAACAAAGCTTATGTTAGTTAGAAGATTCCAAGAGTTAGTTACTAGCTGATGACATGGCAATAGTTAGTTACAAAGTTTGTTAGAGATATTTTGTATTCATTCATAGTAAGAGTAGTATATAATAAGCATGTATGTACAGATTCACTGAATCAAGACATTAATACAATCTTCTTTCTTCTCTCAAATGCTCTGTGAATTCTCCAAGGCTTAATCTCCATTCATGGAGTTATCATGGTATCAAAGCCCACGATCGTAAAGGATTAAACAATAAGTAGCTAAGCAAAAGGTGCTCAGATTAACCACTATTCAAAGGTGAATTGAAAGAAAGCATCAAAAGTAAAGCTCAACAACAATGGCGAATGGAATGGAAGTGCATCTGAGGAGACAAGCACTGGAAATGGAAATGGAACTTCAACTCACGTTGTATTCCCAGTAATTGATCACAATCATCCGTTATTTCTCTAACACACTGATACTCCAGGTAGTTTTCTGATCTCTCTGCAGTTAACTGGTTCAGAAAACTATGCTTTGTGGAGTAGGTCTTTTAGGATTGGATTGGTAGGGAAAAACAAGCTAGGCTTTGTAGATAGGCGATTTCCTAAGTCCATGTTTGAACCAATTCTGTTTGATCAATGGGAAAAGTGCAATGCTGTAGTATTAAGCTGGATTATGAATGATGTACGACCAGGACTCCTAAGCTCTGTAGTGTATGCTTCAGATGCACGAAAAGTGTGGCTAGATCTGAGAGAAAGGTTTGATACATTAAATGGATCTAGGATTTTTCAATTGCATAGAGAGATTCACACATTTGTGCAGGGAACTATGTCTGTTGCTGACTATCATTCTAGGCTAAGAGATCTGTGGGACGAGTACGATGCTCTTATGCCTTGTCCTAGTTGTCCATGTCCAGAGTCGAAGAAATTTGGTGAACACTGTGACTATCAAAGACTCTTATAGTTCCTTATAGGACTAAATGAGTCCTACTCAACTCCTAGAAGTCAGATTCTGATGATGAGTCTAATGCCAACACTTAACAAGGCTTATGCTCTTATTATTGACCAAGAGAGTCAGAGAAATCTAGCCAGTTCTGCTTCTAATAGCTCAGGGGTGATAAAAGGAACAACAATGTATACTCATAGAAGCAACACCTACAGTGGTGGAACATCTAAAAACTCCTTTCCAAGTGGAGCAGGTGGTTCATATTCAGGAGGATCTGGTGGTGGATATAGCAGTGGTGCCAGTAGTTCTGGAGAAAGCTACAAAGCCAGGAAGTCATTGCTTGTGTGTTAGCATTGTGGGTGCAAAAGTCATTCTAGGGAACGGTGCTATAAGATTGTTGGATATCCTGCAGATTTCAAATCTAAAAGGAAGCCAAATGTGTATGCTAATCAAGCTACTGCTTCAGAAGAGAGTGGAAATAACTCATGTCAATCAGGAGTTGGTGTAGGATCAAATAGTGGTGCATTCTTCACTTCAGATCAATACCAACAGATATTACAACTACTCACAAAGTCTGGAGGAGACAAGGTAGGAGAGTTCTCTGCAAACATTGCAACTGTTGCAAATGCAGGTAGCTCTCTTACAGCTTTATCTTGTAGTAGTAAATGGATTATTGATACATGAGCCTCTCATCATATTACATCTAACGTGGACTTTGTTGACAAAGCAACGAAGACACATTCTCATACAGATAATAAAGTACACCTACCAAATGGAAAAAATGCATCAGTATCTCATGTTGGAAGGTCTTATGTATTCACAAACAACTCCATATCTAATGTTCTCTTTATCCCTGAGTTCAAATGCAACTTGTTGTCAGTTTCAAAACTCACCAAAGAATTACATTGTATGGTAGCATTCTTTCCTGATTTTTGCATTTTCCAGGACCTCTCCACTGGTCAGGTGAAGGGGATTAGTAAAGAAGAGCATGGTCTCTATATCCTTCATGAAGAATCAAGTCACAAGTTTAGTTCACAACAGTTAGTTCACACTACTAGTGTATCTCCTGTATCTGATCAGTCTGTTTCTAGTGATGTTTGGCATAGGAGATTAGGACATGCTTCGATTGATGTAATAAGGAGGCATGAGTCTCTCAAATCCCTAAACTTCACAGATTGTTCTCATTGCACTGTGTGCCCTGTAGTTAAACAATCTAAACTTCCATTCCCTTTAAGTGTTCATAACACTACTGCTGTATTTGAATTGATTCATTGTGATCTGTGGGGACCTTATAAAGGTCCTACTACAATGGAAAGAAGTATTTTGTTACAATTGTAGATGACTTCAGTAGATATACATGGGTTTTTTTGATTGCTTCAAAGGCTGATTCACTAGTTATTATACAGAATTTTCTTACAAGAGTTCAAAACTTATTTTCCATAAGTGTTAAAATATTCAGGTCTGATAATGGATGTGAGTTTCTCAGCACTGAGTTTCAAACTCTATTGAGTACTATGGGCATTCTACATCAGACTATTTGTGTGTATACCCCACAACAAAATGGGGTTGCTGAAAGAAAGCACAGAACCATTCTTGTTATGGCCAGAGCTTTACGGTTTCAAGCTTATATACCTTTGAGATTCTGGGGGGAATGTGTTCTCATTGCTGTTTATATTTTAAACAGAATCCCTATAAAATTACTAGGATACAAATCCTCCTTTGAAAAATTGTATAGGCATCCTCCAGACTTGGCTCATCTCAAGGTGTTTGGGTGTTTGTGTTATGCTGCAAGTCCTCAGAAACCTGATAAGTTTTTTGCAAGAGTTGTTCCTACTGTGTTTATGGGATACTCCTCCACACAAAAGGGCTATATTCTTTATGATATTAATGCAAAAATGTTCTCTGTAAATAGGCATGTGGTGTTTCAAGAAGATTTATTTCCTTACAGACATCTCCACGCCTCACCTAATGCTATGTTTCCAATTATGGACTATGTCTCTTCTGTCCCACCTCCAGTGGTTTCATCTCCACCTTCTTCTTCTGTTAATTGTGCTAGACCAGTTTCACCTGAGTCTACTGGTGTGCTCCCTCCAGCTACAGATGTGCTTCCTCCAGCTACTGAGGTGTTTCCTAGAAGGTCCACCAAGCCCCCTCTATGGCTGTAGGACTTTGTTTCTAAGCCTAAGTCTACTGCATGTTCTTATTCCCTAGCAGATCATCTGTCCTACAATCACTTGTCTTCGACATATAGAATAGCCTTGAGTGTTTACTCAGCTGTTTCTGAACCTAGTTCATTTAAGGATGCTGCTACTGAAAATGGAGACAGGCTATGCAAGCAGCAATCAGACTTGGAGCATAGTGGATCTACCACCTGGCAAGAGGCCTATTAGCTGCAAATGGATATATAAGATTAAGTACTTAACTTCTGGCGAGGTTGAAAGGTACAAGGCCAGACTTGTTGCTCGAGGTTTTAGTCAACAAGAAGGGCTTGATTATGGTGAGACTTTTAGTCCTGTGGCAAAGATGGTGACCGTCCGGTCTGTGGTTGCTTTGGCTGCTTCCAAATGATGGTTTATATATCTGATGGATGTCCACAATGATTTCTTGAATGGTGATTTGCATGAAGAGGTCTACATGGACATTCCCTGTGGTTTTGCTAGACAGGGGGAGAGTCACAAGGTCTGCAAACTCCACAAGTCATTGTATGGC
>JAJOOR010086962.1:0-17923 GCA_036250505.1 Solanum acaule | reverse complement strand
TATACCATGTTTGGTTTGTAAATAGAATCAAAATTATTCATGTATAAATTTTATACAATGTTTGGTTGGTGTGTCTCCAAATGTTGTATAAAAGTTATACATGTATTGATTTATGTGGTGTTTGGTTGCATTTTTGTAATTCTACATAGCTAATACTCACATAACTTATGAGGAAATCTATGTAAAATTTTATGCGGGGTAGAAGGTGGAATAAGTTATGAGGGTATTAGTTATACATGGATTAAAATAATAAAATTACAAATTTACCCTTAATTTGTTTACTTAATTATTTATTTGTAAATAATAATGTATATTTATATTAATTCACAAGATTCAGGAGTCATTTTTTTTTTAAAAAAAAAAGGACGCCCCTAACTCAATTCTTTTTAGTTTCGTGATTGCCTCCTCCACCCCGCCCCACAAACAAACCCAGAAAACTGTTTGCCCCCTACCGCCCACCCGAACTGTTGCATTTTATTATTTGTGCGCATCAACCTATACAAATAATAATGTATATTTATATTAATTCACAAGATTCAGGAGTCATTTTTTTTTTAAAAAAAGGACGCCCCTAACTCAAATTTTTTTAGTTTCGTGATTGCCTCCTCCACCCCGCCCCACAAACAAACCCAGAAAACTGTTTGCCCCCTACCCCCCACCCGAACTGTTGCATTTTATTATTTGTGCGCATCAACCTATAGATTTTTGCTTCCCCCCACCAACACCCCCTCAAGGGCATGTTGCATTTTATCTTGGATACAAGCTTTATAATTTTCTATTTTTAAAAAAAAAATGTATATTAATTTACAATAAATTAAACAATCAATAAGTAAAAATATATGTATTATAATTTCTACATAACGAAATCCTACATAAATAATACCTACATAACTAATATTTGTATAATTAATACCTACATAACTAATATTTGTATAATTAATACCTACATAATCAATACCTGCATAATGAATACTTACATAACCAATATCTGCATAACTAATACCTACATAACTAATACCTGCATAACTAATACCTACATAACTAATACCTGCATAACTAATACCTGCATAACTCTAACCAGTAACCAAATGGCCCTTAAGGAAATAACAATTTAGAGAAGGATTCTCGCGATGTGATCGATTATAGACAATTTTCACTTATGGGTAATTGAAATTACTAATAAATAGCTAAATATCAGCGGGTAGGCTAAACTATAGATGCATTAGATTTCTCTCGAACAACTATTATGAATCAGGTGATTTCTTTCGAACATCAACAAGCTTAACAAATAAGAACAACCCACACCTTAATTCATCCACTCTCTCGAGCTAGATGGGTAAAATCAGATTTAGAATTTACTCTTCCGAGCTAAACCCATATCAACCCAATAACTACAATCATCAATTGAAAACCTTGATTCTAAAACCTCTTTTTCAAGCAAGCCTAGAATTCTAAGTTCGAATTGCATTTGCAACTACAATTCTTAGTTTAAAATACAACTATCAATTAAACCCACTTCAACTAAGCATTTAAATTAGTAACTAACAATACCCACAAGCTTATTCAGCCCATAATCACATGATCACACCCCAAGAATTGGGGTTTTAGCTAAACATCATAAAAAGGTAAAAACAATTACCAACTCGATTAACCATCAGTTGGTAAGAGTCTCCAAGCCTTTACAATGTTTTCCAAGGGTTGAATTCAAAGACCCACTTTCAAATCCTCAAAATTAAGCTTATAAATCCTCAAAGTCTACAATAACAACTGAAAAACTAAGAGAAAACTCTAATTCTAAAACTTGGGGATCCAAAAACTAAAAACCCCTGAGAACTTCTTTTAAAATCCAATTTATAGTTGCCTGCATTTTGGCCTAAAAGTCCACTCGATGGAATAAGTCGCGCCTCGCCGAGTGGTTCGAAGATCCACCTTTTGCTCTCTTCCATTGCCATTTTGCATTGGTCCTCAGCATCCCAAGTCCTGTAACTTTGGGCGATCCAGTTTGTTGTCTAGAACCGATCGACGATTCGCCAACTGCCCATTTCTGTCACCAACTTTATTTTTTTCAAATCCTCTCTGTTTCAGAAAAACCTATTCTATGTCTTGTGGAAGATTGACCCTTTTGGATGCTATCGAGTAGTATGGAGGATCTGGTCCATCTCATGATGTGCTCTGCTTCTATTTTGGTCATGTGAAGTTTCTTCTGGAGATGTTCATTTTTTACGGTTATGGATTGAAATTCTCTGTTCAACTCTTTTTTAGCTTCTTGTGAAGAAGACGGTTTTGTTGTTCTAAGATCTCATTTTCATCTCTTAATGATGCATAGTCATCCATGAACAGATCTCTTTCGAAACAGGTTGATTGGTATGCATTTATGAGAGTATGTAGCAGAGATTTTAGTTTTCTTTTTGAGTAAGAGTCAAGATTTTCTTTAATGTGATGCTGACTAACATGATCCTGCTTGTCCTCTTTTTCTTTTTTAGAGTCTGACCCAACCATCAATGCCTGAATTGTCTCCTGTATCTGACAACTATTTTCCCTTTCCTCTGGTTCAACTATGGCTACTGGTGCAAGGAAGTCATATTTGTCAGTTTGCTCGATTGCAAATAGGGATTGATTTTCAGTTTCCTTATCTTTAGACTCATCTTCTGACATGCCTCCCATTGTAGAAAATGCTTTATTCATTGAGATATCAACCTCTTGGTTAGTCATCCTCCTGTTGGTAGGAATATTTTGTCACCCTTAACATCCTTTTGTTTTGTCTGAGTTATTCTTTTTATGTTCTAAGGACCAGAGTGGACATAATTTAATAAAATGATCTGGACTTCCACATTTATGGCATAGTTGCTCTCTCGAATTTTTAGCTGCCTTTTGAGGACCTCTTCTTTGTCCTCTTTTTAACATTTTGGAGAACCTCTTTGTCATAAGTGCAATATTCTTATCCTCAAAATCTTCAGGTGTTGTGGCTTTCAGAACCAGGTTTTTCTCCTTTTTTTTACTGCCAATTTTTTTTTCTTGATTCTTCTTTAGTTCATATGTTATGAGATCTCCAATAAACTCATCCATGGACAGTTTATCTAGATCACGTGCTTCAGTGATGGCTTCCACTTTAATTTCCCACGACGATGGTAGAACACTTAAAGAGTTTTCTGACAGCCTTTCCGTTTGGAATTACTTCTCCTAACGAGTAAATCTCATTAATGATTACAGTGACTGGTATGCATATCTTGAATTGTTTCTCCTTCCATCATTCTGAACAGTTCATATTGTCTGTTCAAATTGTCGATTTTAGATTTCTTAACCTGAGTTGTTCCTTCATGTGCAGTTTGTAGAGTTTCCCAAAATCAACTTTGCATCCTCGCATGATGAAATTCTATTGTACTCATCTGGTCCTATACCGCATATTAGGATTTTTTTTAGCTTTGGCGTTATTTTGAATGACGAGTTTGTCTGCAACATCCCATTCTTTCCTTTCCATTGGTACCAGGGTGATTCCATCGTCTCTTTTCTTCATGGGTATGGTAGGTCCATCCAGGACTACGCTCTAAAGATCGGGATTTTTGCCTATCAAGTGATCCATCATACGATTTTTCCACCATCCATAGTATTTTCCATTGAATAGTGGTGGTCGAGTTTGAGAAGCTCCTTCTTGTGGGGTAGGTGGTGCTGCCATTGATTCTTTTCAAGATGTGAGTCTTTTAATGAAAAGACCTGCTCTGATACCAATTGAAGAAACCTTACCCAGTATTCAAGAACCAGGTTCTTGAATAATACACACGATACTGTATGTTTAAAGAACAATAACACCAATGTATCGTGGAAACCTTTCTAACTCAAGGAAGAGAAAAACCACATCGAAGTTTTATATTAATTCAAGATTTACAACTCAGTTAATCAATGAATCTAACTCTAAAATTCTACCCTTTTCGATTAACTCTAATCGAACAACCCTGAACTCTCCAAGAAGTCAAACTCGCTTCTTGTTACAAAAAAACTCTCAAAGACTCTCTCTTAATTCTAACCCCAAGATGTCAAACCCACTTATTGTTTACAATTCTCACAAAACTCTCTCAAAACTCTCACAAACACTGATTCAACTATGAATCAATGCGACTCAACTATTTTGAAAGAAATCCTAACTCTAGAATTCTTTCGTTCTCTACTTCACGAACTCTTTGGCCTTCGTTATGATTCTCTCTCTCACTTTTTCTCTCTTTTCTCAATTGCCAAAGACTTCTTCTTCTTTGTTCTCCGCTGTCCTTTTATAGATTCTGAATTTACTTCAAGTCTAATTTGTATAAAAAGAGAAGTTATAGTTGTACCAGGAAAGGAGTTAGAGATTTCCTTAAATTCGAATCCTTCTTCCTTCTTTGTACAAAACTTCTTCTTTTATTATTTCCTTTTGCAACTCGATTTTCTTTTAATAACATCTTCTTTTTGAAACTCTTCTTTTTGATGTCGACGTAAGTAAAGTCTGTGTCCCGTCTTTTTGAGTGTAAGTTCTATGTTGATTGACGAGAACCAGGTTCATAATGTCTTTCATCAAAACTGCTTGAGTTATCACAACTGTATAAATCCTACGTCTTGCGAGTTTCTCTAGCACTCACTCAACAAAATCACAAGTTTGTCTCAGCTGTATACACATGCTAAAGGGTCTTAATCTTTTCCATCTAGTCACGACCTGCATGGAACCCTAGGTGTCTATGTACCGCACCGAGGTGGTGCCTGATCCAACCATACTCATAATCAATTATCTCTAAGCTCACATCGAACTCTAACCAATTATCATCAAAATAGAAAGTGTGTAGTTACCATATCTACATATCTCATTTGCTAGCCTCTCCAATAATCTCTTAGGGCAACTCAGTAAATCATCATATATCATATATCATATATTATATTATAAGTGGAAAGCTTCCAAGTTAAAAGTTGATTACGAAAAATGTCCCTATAAAGTCATAATAGTATGGACAAAAATGTGAATACACATTAATAATTATAATAAATACGATCATTTTCTTTAAATACTATTATTATATATTTATGGACAATATATATATATATATATACACACACATTAATTATAATATATACTTTGCCTTAAGTCCGCCAATAATTTCTTAACATTATTGTACACAAATGTAAATTTACTATACAAGTGATTCATAAAAGCTACTGCACATTCATGGTATGAATACCAAAGGACAATATTTACTATACAAGTGATTCTTAAAGGTTACTGCACATTCATGGTATGAATACAAAAGGACAATCACATTTATATTTATTAACTCTTCCATTTCCCCCTAATGCATGAAGATAACCACATAAGCTAAATAAATTAATATTCCTCCATTATTCATTAATTAATGCACATCCTATATCACATAGTTGTGATAGAGATGGATTCTTTTTATCTAGCAATTGAAAGAAAGGTAAATCTAATTACAATGTTCTTTTCTAACCACCTAAATCAGTTGAATTTCACTGTTTTTTTAAAAAATAACCTGATATATTGTTATCATTATACTTGAATTTATGCATATTATGTGGTTTTGTTATATTCATACAATAGTTTAGTACTGGCATATTTACTGTTAAGTGTGATTAGGAGATGAAAAAGTACAAATGAAACATGAAGAGATATTGTTATCATCAAGGCTCATTATCAATTTCAAGAAATTTTGGAACGACAAGGAGATGATTAAAAATAACGAGCTATTATCACCAGATGATACATGTTGAAGCAGCAAACAAGGAGCAGTCTAAATGATAAGTCTTACTGTTCCAGATGTTTTGATGATCCTCACAAATGCAGGGATCCGGTCCTTTGTAGAGTGTTCTCGTCCAGGGAAATGTGCCATACAGCTAGAAAGCTGTCTCGTCAGAGGTTGGTGAGGCGCCAGCGTACTGAAACAATCAGAATGGACGAGGTTGTTTGTCCATCAGTTAATTATATCAACTTTAAGGTTACCTTTTGCGATAGAGAATATCTTACTAAAACAAGAAATTTCTGCAATGTAAGCTTTGTTAGTCTTTATCTATTTGATTTAAGTGGTTTTATTCTACTCTAATATTAATAATGATACTCCTTTCTTTAGATTTTTGAAGTCCTTATGATCTTTATATTATAAATTATGAAGCACAAAATTTGTATTATTTTTATCTAAATAACATGGTTATCATATATTTGTAAAGGCATGTGTTTGATCCTTCAACTTCTATGGTTTGTGAGACTTGAAAGTATGACTTTACATTAATAATCAAAATCATCTGGTTCAAGATTTTGTGCTTTCCTCTTAACTATCTTTAGCAAGTTTATTTTTTCTTCTTCTAAAAAAATGAGGGTGGGGAAGGGGAAATGGGGGAGAGGATTACAATGTCTGGCCTCGAATCCTCTCCAACTAGCTAAGGTGGAAGTTCAGATAACCAACCAACTAAGTTACTAAGATTCTCCTTTGCAAGTTTGGTTCACTGCTTTAAACATAGGATATTTTATATGTAATATTTATTTTTGTATACTCAAACATACTTCTAAATAATATATAAACACATCATTTTATTTTTAAAATTACTTATTACAATATAGTATGAGAATACTTAATTGGTTGTTTCATATTTTATCTGTCTATCTATATGCATGTATATTGTTAGAAGTGTCTGGCGCAATTCCAACTGATAGTAGCAAACCAGTGGAAACAATAAATGATTTTAGCTAGGATCATGCAAGTACCGAGCAGCAGATCGTACAAGCGAATGACATTGTCAAAACTTCTGTTGAAGATCAGGAAGAAACAAGTAAAATTATGGACAAATCTCAGGAAGCAGATAATGAACAAAGCTTGGAGAATAAGGAGCTAATAATTGATAATGTTACCTCAAAGCAGAATGGGGAGAACCAGCAGCAACATCATGATAAAAGCATCGAGATGAGTAATGAAAATGCAATCTACAAGGTAGATAGTACAGAACAATCAGGACAGCAATGTCAAGAAGAGTATAATGAAAAATGTAATCCGACGGTAGTTGAATATCCAATTATTGTAGCACAAGAGAATGCAACAGTTTCTCCTTTGAAAGTTCTACAGGACATTGTTTCACACTCTTTAGTTGAAAGAATTCCTCAACCACAATCACATCCAAAACAATCTCAACAACATAGTTGTTCTAGCAGCACAGAGGAAGTTGATTCACATTCTATAAGTGAGGCACCACATAAGATGCAAAAATATCAGTTACAACAACTATCTAGCAGTACAAATGCAGTTGATTAAAATTTCGAAGATGATGATGCACCACCTTTGATTCAAGGTCAACAAGTACAACAACAGAGTGGTTCTTCCAATTCTAAAGAAGGGTCATTTGATGAGAATAATAAGAATGGAGAGGAGGTCTTTCTCAAAAGCAACAAATCTAGCAAAAAAGAGTAGAATAGTAGCATTTCTATTGGGAGTTTGCCTACTAGGACAAGTTCAAGAAGAGGCTTGCAGAAGAATAAAGATTAATGATGCAATTCTTATTTTGGAATATAAAATTGGTAAAGACACAAAAAGCTATTCAAAGGGTTCAAATGCTTAATAAAGCACATAAATTCAATTTTATTGCTTTAATGGAACCTTTTAAAAATGCTAGTGTAATCAACAAATATAGGCGGAGATTAGGCGTGCCTTTTGCAAAATCCAATTTTATTGGCAAAATCTGGAATTTTGTCTAAGAAGGTTTTCAAGTTGATTTTATTTTGGATGCAATATAACATATCACTATCAAGGTTCAAGATACTATTTTGAATAAGGATTTTTTCGTAACACTTGTCTATGCAAAATGTGATGGTGTGCAAAGAAGGGCTTTCTGGGAAGACATTTATCAGTTGCATAATTCCATGGGTCTTCCATGGATTATTGGTGGGGATATCAATGTGGTGCTAAATGCCGAGGAGAAGTTAGGAGGTCTTGCTATACAACCTGCAGATGTAGATGATTTTTCTAATTGTATTGGAGATTGTGACCTCACAAAAGTGCCTTTTAGAGGTAGTCCTTTCACATGGTGAAATGGTAGAGCTGCAGAAGACTGTATTTTTGAAAGGCTGGATAGAATGTTAATTAACCATGAATTTCAAAATTGGTTTAATCATACTGAGGTTGAACATCTTTCTAGGACTGGATCAGACCATGCCCCTATGTTACTAAACTGTGAAGAACATGTGGTGAATATTTGTAATCCTTTTAAATTTCTTAACTTTTGGGTAGAACATGAGTCTTTCAAACAAGTTGTGAGACAGAACTGGTGTGCTGCTAATGATTTTGATAATCCATTTTTTAGCTTCAAAGAGAAGTTAAAGAAGCTGAAATCTGAACTTACTTCATGGAGTAAAGAGGTGTATGGTGATATTTTTAAGCAATTAATAATTAGAGAGGACATTGTCAAGAACAAAAGAAGTTATTCGAGGAGGATCCTAGTAGGTTAAATAGAGCAGCGGTGCAAAAAGCACAAGCCAAATTCAAAAAGTACTTACTTTTTGAAGAAGAATATTGGAAGCAAAGAGCAGGTTTTACTTGGTTTGAAAAGGGAGAAAGAAATACGAGATTTTTTCATAGTCTAGTGAAAGGAAGAAGGAAGAGATTACATTTGGCCAGAATTCATAATGAGCAAGGGGTTCTTCTGGAGGACAAGCAGATGATAAAAGATGAAGCTATAAGATTCTATAGAAACAGTTCTCTCAGGAAAGGGATGCCATATATCTTTCTCTTCTCAGGCACATTCCACATGTTATTTTTGAAGAAAATAATGCTTTAATTAGAATTATGCCATCCATGGATGAGGTTAAAAAAGTAGTTTTTAATCTTAATGGTGACAGTGCTAGTGGTTCTGATGGCTTCACAGGTCTTTTCTATCAGAAGTGTTAGGAAATTGTTGGATCAGATTTATATAGAATGGTGGATAGCTTTTTTGTAGGCAATTCTCTCCCAAAATTCATCACCCATACCAATCTAGTGTTGTTGCCTAAGAAGAATAATATACACTCATTTTTAGATCTTCGACCTATAAGTTTGAGTAACTTTGTTAACAAAGTTATCTCAAGGGTTATTCATGACAGGCTAGGACTGGTGCTACTTAGACTGATCTCCTCTAATCAGTCAGGTTTTGTGAAGGGAAGAAACATTATTGAAAATGTTTTATGACATCATAAAAAGGGAAAACCATCAAATCTTATCATTAAGCTTGAGATGACAAAAGCTTATAATAGAATATCATGGTTTTTTTAAATGAAAGTATTAAGAAAGAAGGGTTTTTCAGAGGTGGTTGTTGATTCATTTGGAGAATTATTGCAAATAATTGGTACTTAGTATTGGTAAATGGACAGGCTCAGTCGTCACACCCCGAGCCTACACCTGGATGTGGCTGGCACTCGAAGAGCATTGCTAGCCTCAAACGAACCCTTGGCCTGGCTTACTAACTCAGCGGAAAACTCTAAACATTATTACAATGATCAAATGAACTTACTCAAATAGCTTGGTAAAATAACTTAAAATGTTTTAAAGGTCAACATTCAACTTGGCCATAATGACAACTCAAGTCTTAACATATGAAATGAAATGTAAAGACAACTGAACTACTAGCTGTCTATGAAGCCTCTAAAACAAAGAGGGATATTGGGACAAGACCCCCTGTTGCGCCCCATTTTTTCGCAAAACAGGTTTTGGTGCACGATCTAACAACTCTTTTGGGCTTCGGGTGGATTGAAGAGTCGCCACCTAACGAATTAAGGCACGTTAGGGCACCTATCTAACCTAACTAAATCAAACTAAGGTCAACGAACCAGAGATCGGGTAAGGGTTCAAATTACCTCGAGGGGAAGGTGTTATGCATCCCTCGAGGTCCACATATGTGGGTCCCGACCGTATCTCATGCAATTTATGTGGGGGCTACAAGTAGCATTTAAGGTCACTTCATTTATTACTATTTAATTAAACATGCTTTCTAGGTGAAAACTATGTTTAAACAATTAAGGTCAATTTAGTTATTTTAATTAATTAGTTAAGCATGCAAAACTAGGTAATAACATAATATTAAACAATTAAGATAACTTAAGTTATTTGTTATTTAATTAAGCATGCAAGACTAAGTGATAACATAATATTAAATATATATTAAACATGAAACAACTATAGAAGATAAGCGAGAAGACAAAAATTGAACAATCAAATAGGATAATCAAATTTTATATTTTGTTAAACTACCCCAAATAATTATAATTATTATAAACATATAAAAGGGAGAAGGAAAGGGAGACTCTGGCAACTTTACGGATCAACGCTCGACTTTTTATTTCGGGACAGGCAAAACAAATGTTTGTCGTTTACAGCTCGAGGCAATGTCATCATCTCCGTAGGGCCTAAACTACCCCTACCCCACCACCGTATGCTTTTCGTCCTAAAAGGTGCTTATCGTCCCGCCTTAATGTCCAAGAAGCATTGGACTACTAATATGGTGGTTTTAGACTAAAAAAAATAAAATAAATGTTCCTAATAGGCCCCCTAGACACCCAGCAAAACAAGTTGGACGATCATTTAGCACGTAGAGCCTCATGTTGGCCTCTAGATTTTATTATTAGCATGCTAGCAAACACATGTAATTAGTGAAAGGTCTCATTATTAAGTGTGTGGACATATGATCAAAGAGCAAGTATTGACAGTTAATTGAGCAGGCAGGGATATTATGAGGAAAACAGTGGCTAAAGTAATTCAACTAAACAATCTCGCATAGATGTGATTTTAAAGTCTTAGATGATCCAGTGGCAGAAAGTTATTAATTAATATGCAGAAAATGATTTAGTAGCTTATCTTAAGTGGCAAAACAGTGCAGAAATTAATTCGAACAGTATTTAATCGGGGCAGCAAGTAGCAGATGCAGAAAAATAATTTTAAGTGGCAAAACAAGACAGAAGCAGATTTTAGTTAACAATATTTTAGATTTTAGTTCAGGAAATACTGTTATGCTGGTTCAACTCTTAAAATGCGGGAAGATATTAACCACTAATAGTGCAGGAAATATGCAAATAAGTTAGTTTTGTTTTGTTATTAACATTTTAGGGGGCCATCTAAATTATTTTAAGTGGCAGAAGCTATGCGTAGCAGACTTATCTCGGTGAACAACAAAGTGTATAGCAGATTTAAATCAGTTTTGAACATACTGGAAATCATTTTTACTTTATTTTACGTTGTAGAGATTAATTGCATTGCAGAAATTATTTGCCAGTGGACAGAAAATGTGCATAGTTTTATTTCAATTATTTAACATGCTGGAAATTATTTGATTACGCCTATGAACATGATTTCTAGGCGATTGAAAGGTTGTATGCATGGCTCCTATAGGCATAGTTTCTAAATATGAACATGCTGAAAATCATAATAATATTCAGAAAAACCTATAGGCATGATATCTAAGTGTGAACATGTTGGAGATTATTAATAAAGCTTGCATTAGCAGATAACAATTAAGACAGATCAGTACTTAAAGGATTCAGATTTTACTCCTTTTAAATTCATCAATCATGCTGAAACTAGTGTATTATTGAGATCAACTACTTATTTAACATGTTGAAGTAGTTCCTATAGGTATAATTCTAAATATAGACATGCTCAATTACATGCTGACATGCAAGATTAGTTAAACTAGGTTAGACGATATATGATACAAATAACACGAAATATTAACAAATTTGATTCGAAAGTAGGTTATTTTAACAAAGTTAATGAATGAGATTAATTCTGCAATTTATTCATTTATTTAATCTTTTCTAACATGCTTGCATAATAATATAAGGCGTTGATAAGGCAAGTAGCACATTTATTCCATTAGTTATTTAGCATGTGATAAAATATGTTTTAATCTAACATGTTAAAACAGTTTATGGGCCAATTATTATCACAACACAAATAGACTCAACATAAGTAAAGCAATTAGCACATAAATCCCCCTCGCCTCTTAGGCGATCCCCCAAATATTTCATATATATGTACTAGAGAGTTAGAGAGTTATTACAAGATTATTACAAAATCGAATAGGAATAAACCCAACAACAACAAGATTAACTTAAAACAAAAATAAAAACTCCATCAAAATCTCTTAACCTGGCGACTCTTCAACTTGAACAAAATGTCCAAACCTGCTGAAGAAGATACGAGTATATACAATACACCAAGACAATAATACTCGCATAGTATTACTTATTTCAACATATAGGTGGAAAACAGACATACACGCATTCTCGCTAATCAAGGGTAGCATAAAATCACACATAGAGCAAAAGGGATAAGAAACTGACCTGGATGCTTCCTTTTGTTCGTTTTCAAACATACAACAAACATACGTTATTCATGATAGATGATGCAAGACGAAATTTAAACTAATGAAGGGGAGCTAACCGATTATGCAGAGTATAGTTATCAGCAATGCAGACGAACTTAATTCAAATAGACCCGTACACAGCAAAAACCGAGTAAAGCAGCACTTAGAATGTTTATCGGAATTTTAATTCTTTTAAGAGTAGAGAGCAATATTTTCTTTTTAGTATTCAAGTATGAGCGAAGTCAAGATGATCAAATAATGAGGGGAGGAGTCCTATTTATAGTCACTGAAATACGGGCAAATAAGGAAAAAGAATAAAGGAAATCAATTAATATTATTTTCCTTATTTCAAAGGAGAGCCAAATCAAATTTATTAATTTTTTTTTATACCAAATATGGGGTAAAACTGAAATCAACCAAATTATTCACCAAACCGGTAGGGATTTCTAAAAATAGTGTAGTAAGAATCAGTTCAAACCATAATTAAGGGGAGGGGGATCAATTTGCAGCACTATAAATTAATAAATATAAAATCAGCACAAGGAAAGAAATAGTACATGCTTTACCATAATTTCAGACTTACCATAGGCAAGGGGTCGAGCAAATTACACCGAACTAATTACGCAAAGCCATGAAGGTTAGCATTATACGGAAGTTTAAATCACAGTAAATGAGCAATTTGACCAGGCAATTAGCTAAGTTAACAGCTTTAAGATATCCTAACATATATGAGGAAACAATTAACAAGTCACAATTACACATATATTAAGGGGATAAATCAGCAATGTAAAAGATCAAGGAAAATCAAGAATAATTATTTAAGGAAGAACAAATGTGATTCTTAACCAATTAAGACTAAAAAAAATGATTTTTTACCATATAGAAATTAGTCAAATGAATTTATAAACTAATGACTTTACTATATAAACACAGAGAATGTGCAAATTGTCAGTTAGAGTAGACTTAAATGCAGCAAGTGTGCTAAAACATCACGATTTGAAGCCTAACAGATCATTATAAAAACGATGAACAAGAGTTTGACCGAGAATTGCAACCTAAACATGCTTTCTAAGAATCAACAAGAAATATAAGCACATGTTGACATATTATAAACTCACCATATTTTAAAATCAAGAACAAAGTGTTAAAATGAATAAAATAAACTTACACGGACGGATCTGTCAAAGATCCGTCTTAAAACTCAAAAGAAAAACTTCAAAATGTTTGCCAGATTTCGCTGTCTTCGGAGCTCGCCTAGTTGCTGGTTGGAACTGCTGTTGTTGTCGTCCGTCGCTGCTGGACGAAGCAGCTGTTGCTACTGTTTTCTCGCCGAGCTGCTGCTACTGTTGCTATCACAGAGTTGTTGCTTCACCGGTCGGAGCTGCATGAATTGTTGTTTGTTGTTTTCATTGGAGAAAAGAGAGGAGAGAAGCAGAGGCGGCCAGCGACTGCTGGCCTCGCCGGAGCCACTTTTTGCCTCGCCTGGATGTTGTTTTCATTGCTGCTATGGCAGCGAGAAGAGAGGAGAGCAGAAAAGGCGGAGGGGCGAGAGGCAGAGAGGAGAGGAGGGGTGAGGGAGAAGAGGAGAGGGGAACGACCTCTCCTCCGGTTTTCGCTGGAGGCTCCCCATCCCCCGTGGTTCTTCGTCGACTGCTGCTGGTTCTCGTCGGAGAAGACGGGTGAGAAGAGAGGGAGAGAGCAGCGACGCTTAGGGAGAGAGGAGAGGAAGAGAATGAGAAATCTTAGGTTTAGGGTCTTCTTTTGAAATAAAATAGAAAGGTTAGGTAGATTTAATCTGGACCGTAGGATTAGTTTAGCTATGCGGCTAGGATTTAATCTAGAATAAGGATGGTCGAGATAAAAAGATGAGATCTTAAATCAGATTGGATTGAGGAGTTGGAATGGCTAAAATTGAAATGAAATGGCTAGAATTTGAATTGGAATGGCTTAGAATTTAAAGAAAATAGAATAGGGTGGGCTATCATTTAAACGATTTTGAGGAAACTTAAAGAAATGCTATCCAATTACTCCAATTATTATAATATTTTTTATATAATTGAAATCACTTAAATTTATTCATTTGAATAAAATAATTACTTTGAGTTTTACTAATACTTTTAAAAATATTCTCGCCTCACCCGTTTGGGCTCTCGCTCGAATCGGAACCTTTATGCGTAGGTAGGCTTTCGACTCAATCTAATAGCCTACCTATCGGGCGCCAATAAAAGAGAAAGTTTTCGCATGGGCTCATCATCTGATGCAGAACCGAAAGAGATAAATGTTGACTAATCTGGCTAACATTGAACTTGGTAAAATGAAATGGTTGAATAATTGAAAAATGAGATTACGATAATTTTATAAAGCATGCATACTAAAATGTACAATTTTTTAGGCAAAATCGACTAAAATTTTAAAACTCGAAATATATTTTAAAAATGTGTATTTAATCGAATAGCATTCCCAAAAAGTGTTATAGGTCGGTCAAAATCGGGTGTCAACAACTGCCCCTTGGTTGCTTGAGAATGAAGGATGAATTGTCGAGCAACCAATGTTGACTTAGTAGCCAATTTTGTTCAACCGACGAGAAATGTCAGTGGGATCAATTGAAATGATATAAGGTTGAAAAAGGGTACAATCGAGACTTTGGTATTAAGCCGCCTACATATCTCTGGTTATACGAGAATCAGGTCGTGTGTAGTTCTAGATTCACGAGCAAACGAAACTCTTAAAAATTGAAAGAGCGGTATGGTATTCGAACGGGAACGATATTGGCTTGAATGGATAGGTTTAGAGTAGCGAGAAAGGCATAATAGAGAGATTTTTGGTTTAAGAGTGAAGGGTCTGATGAAGAGGAGTAATAGAAGTAGCAAAGAATTTAAAGGGCCTTTGTTGCAATAGATGTAAACACGATAATCGTAGCCGAGAGGGAGGTTGATCTCGCCTGCAAAATGTGTTCCTTTGCAAATCTGTAGCTTGTAATATGATTAGATCAAATATATCAAACAAGCGATAAAGATAAACATAATGCAATTTCCCATATCGACCATGATGTTTGCCTTAAGATTATGAAAATGATGTCTAGGGCCATGGTACTCAAAAATTATATCATCTGGTCATGAAAATGTTGTCCGTGGGCCATGAAAAATGATGCCCTTAGACTGTGCCACCTTTGGATCATGATAAGCAAAAAGTAAATCCTTAGGCCATGATATGATGTTTGTAGGCCATGAAAAATGATTCCTTTAGACCATGACGCCTTAGGAATATAACTAATGAGTAAAGAAACCGTATCTGTAATTCGGGCATCTGTTGATACTTGTGACTTGATTGGAATTTATTTGGACAAATGCAATTCTCGGGCACAATGCAATTCTTGGGCACATGCAATAGTGCAGTTCTCGGGCACAATGCAATCTTTGGGCACATGCAATCTTCGGGCACAATGTAATCTCGGGCACATGCAATTCGGGCACAATGCAATCTTTGGGCACATTCAGTGTTCGGGCACAATGCGATCTCGGGCACATGCAATAATGCATTCTTCGGGAACATGCAAAATTTGGGAACAATGCAAATCTTTGGGCACAACGCAATTTTAGGCTTAATACAGTCTCGGGCACGATGCAATCTCGGGCACATTCAATAATGCACTTCTCGGGCACAATGCAAATCTTTGGGCTCAACGCAAATTTTCGAGCACAATGCAATCTAGGGATCAATGCAGTCTTCGGGCACAATATAGTTCTCGGGCTTATGTAATCTCGAGCACATGCAATATCGGGCACAATGCAATTCGGGCACATGTAGTCGTCGTGCACAATATAGTTCTCGGGCTCATGCAATCTCAGGCACATGCAATATTAGGCACAATGCAATTCGGGCACATGCAATCTCGGGCTCACTGCAGTCTTCGGGCCCATGCAATATCGGGCATAATGCAATTTGGGCATATGCAATTTTTGGGCACAATACAATATTCGGGCACATGTAATCTTCGGGCACAATAAAGTTCTCGGGCTCACGCAATAGTTGATTGAGGGCGTAGACCTTCGCCTTATTAGAAGGATTGAGTGTCATTTGTTGACAAATTTCGAGTTCGGAATATTTTAGCTTGACCTTCCGTCCTAATAAGGAGAGGTTGTCGTTGGATGACGATTATTCAGGATTGATATAAGGTAGCTTGATCCTTCCATCTGATTGGAAGGTTAGGGGTGCCATTAATTAGCGATTTGTCGGGCTCAATAGTGGTATGCTGATCCTTTATGCGATGATGAAGCTGCTTCTTGTGTATATACCTATATTTTCCTGTATTCAAAGAAAACTGTGATTTTAAAAATGGGGACGGTTGATCTGCTCCGACCAGTGTGCTCATTTTGGCTAGCCATCCAAACTTTTCCGGGCATTTGCTTTGGAGAGAATGTAAAATAGAAGGAGAGAGAGTTTTTTTTTTTGAAGAAACTTTTGAAAATATTAATTTGTAAAAAGTAATGTTGAATCTTTGACCATGGCACAATTTGAGACTTTACAACATCTGACTCAGTAGCAATTCTGTTATTATGATCTTTGTTGAAGATTGTAGCTTGATTGCTGTGAATTTTTGAGACTCTCTCAAAAATTCTGCCCCAGTCTTGATTTGTGCAGAAAATGCTCGTTTGAAGGGATTTTTGAGACCGTCTCAAAAATTCTGCCCAGTGTCAAGATTCTCAAAGAGAATGCTTTGATGGAATTTTTGAGAACCTCTCAAAAATTCTGCCCCAGTTACACAATGAAATGGGGGAGAATGAAAATTTTATTAAGATAAACACCGAACTCCATAGGCGCCTACGTATCCCCTATTAAACGGGAATCATGTCTGACGTAATACCAAATACAGAGTAAAAGAGCATGAAACAAACTTAGATGTAATATCTCTTCACAGCATCTGAGTTGATAGGTTTGGGCCAAACTTCTCCATCTATTTCTGCGAGTATGAGGGCTCCACCTGTCAATTTAATACCCGAGAGACTATGTATGGACCTTGCCAGTTTGGTGAGAATTTACCCTTTGCTTCATCTTGATTTGGGAAAATCCGCTTCAAAACCAGTTGCCCAGGTGAGAAGTGCCTGGGTCTAACCTTCTTGTTGAAAGCTCTGGCCATTCTATTTTGATAGAGTTGACCATGACAAATGCCGTTAATTCTTCTTCCATCTATTAATGCCAGATTCTCTGCCCGAAATTGTCACGACCCGGGAGCACCCCCTAGTCGTAACCGGCGTACTCAACCTCGAAGAGGTCTAATACAAGCCTCTTAGCATTCATTCATCGCATAGACACTAAAACCATAAGGAATTAAAAACTTTCTTTACCAAGAAAACATTGCATAAAAAAACAATAGCAAGCGGAAGACTTTCTAGACTTTATACATGATGTCTCAAACCATCTAATACTTTAGAGTACAAAATTCGGGACTAATCCCGTACACAACTTAAACAATACTAAAAAGACATAAAAGAACATATTGGGTATTGTCCTCGAATCTATGAGGACTCACCAAGTCTTCATCTTCAACACTTAGAAACCTATCAAAGCCATGACA
>JAJOOR010086950.1:0-20458 GCA_036250505.1 Solanum acaule | reverse complement strand
TAAATGAATGAGTCCTTATATGATGTTATGAAGTATGTTGGTCTTATGTCTAATGTTAAATGAAGATGTTATGACTTGTTGAATATGATGTGCCTAGTCTATGGTGGCTTTCTAGGAACACTTGGTGTGAGTAGTATTATGGGATGCTACTTGCAGATTGCACTAGTGTGACTTGGGGGTTGTCTTAGGTGATGGTTCCTATGTGAAGACTATGTCTTATGGTGTGCTTATGACTCTATGAATATATGTGGTTGGATTGATGAAGGCTATATGTAAGTTCACCCTAGGTAACCATAAGGTGATACATTGCACCAAGTATTCCCTAAGGGTTGCTTGTGGAAAGGAGTTAAGATAAAGAAGAGGGTAATGTATGGTATGCATGGAATGTGCCTAAAATGTTATAAGTGGCTCTATGTGCTATTATGAATGGTTTCCATGTGTATGATGATGTATGTGGTTGATATTGTTCCTATTGTACTAAATGTTCTTGAAGTTTCTCTAAAAAGGCATGATGCATGGTTTCCAACTAAATGTCCTTTTAAAAGCATGTTTTTACATGGTTATCATACTTAGTGCATTCTTGTACTAACAACATTCTTCATCTTTTTACAGCAAGTGTAGGTGGTGGCGGCTAAAGGGCCTTTCCTAAAAGTGATGAGCTTAGCTTACTATTCCCAAGTTCGAGTGTATCCTTAAAGATTCAAGGACATTCATGTTAAAGGGTTTCCTTATGTTCAACTGTACTAGATAGTAGTTTCTTTGTATTGTAAGGGTTGTGTCCCTCATGTGTTGTAGTCGTGTTTTAAGATGGCTACCTTCAGACGTAGTACTTCAATTTTGTATTAAAGGATTAAATGAAGTGACTTTTTAAGTATTGTGTTATATTATGGAAAATTTATAAATTTTATGCTATTTTTCTAGGATAAATGCTATGAAGAATGCTAAGGGCTTGTATAAGACCTCCGAGAGATTGAATACACCGGTAACGACTAGGGGGTGCTCTCAGGTTGTTACAACCTTGGGGTGGTACTTTGTTGTGGATGGTGGTATAGGATGCTATCCACACATTGTACAAAGTATAGCTTGAGGGTTACTTGAGGTGAAATCTTAATGTGAAGGTAATGATTTATAAGTGATTATGTTCTAATGTGGTTAAATGACTTGTATGTTGATTATGTCTTGTATTATGCCTCTTATGTATATGTTCATGAAGGTTTTATCAAAATGGCATATAACATGACTTTCAAATAAAATGTCTGTTTTAAGCATGTTTTTGCATGGCTATCATACTTAGTACTTAATTGTGCTAACCCCATTCTTCTTCTATGTTTACTACAAGTGTAGGTTCCGACAATTGAGTGGTTTTCTATAGTGAAGCTTGGACTTGAGTTCCCCAAGACTAAGTGGTATGTCCTCATAGACCAAGGACAAGTGTTTAGATGTTCCTTTCTTTTCATGTAATAGACTATTGCTAAGATTTCAATTGTAAAGGGTTGTGACCCTATTTTGTTTCAAGTATGTTGTTTACATGGCCATGTGAGATGATAGACTTCTGCTTGTTTTTAATGTCTCTTGTTGTTGGATTTATAAAAGAAAAGTTTTAAATTCCGCTCTATTTCTAATTAGCTTATGTTATGAATGTTATGAGGCTTGTATAAGACCCCTTCGGGGTCGAGTACGCCGTGTCGCTTCGAGGGTGTACACTCGGGTCTTGACAAGAACTATAAATTGCTGAAGAACTTGTGTGAATATGGAATCATCCTTGTTGTGAGGGCATTTGAGTACCTTTGATGAGCTTGAACTTGCATTTGAAGCAAGTATTGTGAACTTGAGCATCTTTGATAAAGGTGAGTCACAATTTGAAATTTTTAGTGCACCATTTATAATTGCATGAGTAAGTGGAGCCTTATTGTATGCATTAATGTTGAGTCTTATGCAGTATCATGACCCGAGCCTATGCCCCGGAAGCGACACAACATACTCGACCCCAAAGGGGTCTTATATAAGCCTCATAGTTCATTTTATTGCATCAATAATAGAATTGTAAGGAATTAAACTAAACATTTAAAACATTGTAGCGGAAGTCTACTTGTCTCACATGACCATCTTACTACAAACTTAGAAACCAACATAAGTAGGGTCACAACACTTTTACACTTGAAAAGTCTAGGAAGAGTCTAATACAAAGAAGTAGAACAAAACATAAAGCTTCTAAAACATGTCCCCGAATGATGAGGACATACCACTCTAACTTGGGAGTCTCAATCCAAGTCTTCACTAGAACTAGCAAGTTACTTGCCAGAACCTACACTTGTAGACATAGAGAGGAAAATATGGAGTTAGTACACAAAAATGTATTAAGTATGATGACCATGCAAAACATACTAAAACAGACATTTTTGGTTGGGAAACCTTGCATGATACCAATTTCAAAATATTTCATGAACATAAGAATAAGAGGCATCAAATACAAGTATTACCAACAACCAAGTCATTATCATCACATTTACACCAAAGGAGAACTTACCATTCTCCTCATGTTCCTTCAATATCAAGGCACAATATGAGAACCCTTACAAAAAGTGAGGCATCTCAATCATCTTAGGGTCCCTATCTATAATAGCCCTAAGACACACTTAAGTAAGATATGAAGTGGCATCCCATACTACCTCTTCACACCACACTTAAGTGTTCCTCTAGGGCACAATAGATAAGGCTCCTTACATTTCAACATATCATGCTAAACAACTCATATCACTAACTCAAGTGAAACATGCTTCATATCTTTTAATCAACTACGACATACATCCTATCATGGAAACCATGCATCATTTCATATAGACACGTGAGACATACATCAATTCATGTAGACATAAAGGCAACTTGCTTAATTTGTTCATTTAGAACACATTCTTTCTTTAGGAAGTGGATATTCTCACTATAGCCCTCTTGAAGCCTACTCGTGCAAATGCATGAATATCATCCCATACTACTACTAACACGTCATAGAACATCTCAAGAAACTATAATGGGTACCTCACATAATGGGAATAAGAATTTATCCAACATACACTATGAGAGCTAAATCATAGAGTCCGGTGTCACATAACCCCACACCGTAAGAAGGTGATCAACTTGCCTAAGGTCTATCAGTGATTAGCCTAATGGATCCACTAGCTATCCTATATGGGCACATAGTTAAGGGACATAGAGATTGCTACATGACACACCACCTCGACTAACCTATGGGCATCTATCACAAGGGATTGCTACTAGATACCCCACCTCAACTGTCGTGAGAGCATCCATCCCACTCAATGACCTCTCGATGCTTAACCTTCATTCACATAGAATAGTTCATGTCATTTTTTCATTAAGGAAGAGAGATTGTTACTAGTTAACCCCGCCTCAACTAACGTATGGGCATCCATCTCATTCCAACTTGCATAAGTCCTTTGGGGATAGAGATTGTTACTAGATAAACCCGCCTCAACTAACGTATGGGAATCCATCTACAATGATTGCTCCTAGATACCCCCGCTTCAACTATCATATGGGCATCCATCCTCTCCCAACATGAGGATAGCTCATAGATTCAAACATGAAAATAACCTTTCATATAAAAATCCCTTAATATGCTTTAGTGAAGAGTTAAGAATAACCTTTCAAATCAACATAACATTCATGATCATATAACTTCATATATGCTTCCAAGAAAAAGAAACCTAAGTCTACCAATTCAAGATACATCATAAAGAAAGAGACCTTCCACATGCTAACATCATTATTCATAAGTGCATAATTGAGAATGTCCTTTCAATACTAGCACACTTGCATTCTAGGATTAGACCACACACACATTCTTCATATCATGTTCATACTTACACTTTTCATATCACATTCATGCATCTATTCTTCAGAGTTAGGGTAATAAGAAGACTTCTATCAATTTAATTACCATTATGTACATAGGAAGTAATCACCTCCACCATAAGTGGATCACACATCTATAGATCACATTTCTATATCAATAAGCTAAATCATGAATTTGCCTTACAAGGCCATAATCAATACATCACCCCATACCAGGAATTCTTCATAATTAGGCATGCATAATCATATTACTCCAATAAACTAAATCAATCTAAGCATCTCCTAATCACATGCTTGAACAATCCACAAACCCACTTCTTAAGGCACCATTGAAGACTTTAGGAAAACATAGGTTCTTTGAGAGTTTTCTTCATAAAACCACAAATCAACATCAATACAATCACATTACTCCATAATAAAACCATTTAAAACCATTGAAGTTTGAACCCAGGTTGAAGAGTGAAAGATCTAGGTTTTGAAGTTTTGCAAGCTTTGAAAAACACTTTGATAGGACTCTAGGGTGAGAGATAACCCTAGATAAAGAGCCACCATACCTTAATCCAAAGAATCCACAAGAAATTTAAGAATAAACAACCTTGAAATCTCCAAACCCTAGCCCCTATTGCTCCCTCCTTCTTCTTCTTCTCAAATAAGGGGTTTCTAGTGCGAGAAAATTTGAGAGGATATGGGTTTATTTTAATTCTATTTGGATAGGCTTAAATGAAAGGAATTAGGTCATAATAAGGTTATATAGTTTCTAGGAAAAGAATGGAACAATGTAGGGTCAATTTTGGAAAAGACCTAAGGACCCTTAAAGTTTTGACTTAAAAGTTTTGCCCTTTTCCGTCTTAGTTTTCCCTTGGGACACTAGGGCTCGCCAAATGCACTCTTGTCCGCCCTTTCTTCCAGTAGCTCACTAAATGGGGCTGGTCATAGGTCAATTGGAGGGGAGAAAGGAGACACACTGACCAGCTTGGCGAGCTGCCATTTCCCGCCCTTTGGTCCAGTAGCTAGGCCAAAGAGGCAGTCCACTAGGTGACCATTGGGCATAAGGGCCACTCGCCCAATCCCTTGGGCGATCAACAGCCTGTCGCCAAACATCCCCTCTAGGAACTAGGCCTCTATCCCCCTATCATGCTAGCCTAGGCCCTTGCTTGAACCCTAGGCTTCCACCATGATCCATTTGTGTTCTAAAACAGTCCACACATCCACCTAAAGTCATGCTAACCCAAATGTCAAGGCTCTAGTTCATCCTATCATTTTTCCGAGTCGTTACATTATCCCCCACTTAGGAACATTCGTCCTCGAATGACACTTTAAACATTCAAAGAAGTAACAACTCAAAACTAGCGGCCCGTCAAACACACAACATCATAATCCATGCACCAACTAAAGGAAACATCAACTTTATCTCAACATGTATTCATTGCATTCTACAAACTCATTAGGCACACATACTTCATCATTTCTTACTTTAAATGGAGGAACTACCTTCTTCGATCATAAGCATGCTCATTATAACAACATGAAGCCTTGATATGAAATTACTCTCAAAAGCACACATAGGCATGATCATACATTCACTTCTTGAACTCACAACAAGCATCTCATACTAATTGCACAACAACATGAAGTAATATAGATTAATTACTCATTTTATCATTCTATCATAATCTCATCAAAAGCATGAATAACATAAGGAAACCATGCAACACATAATCATGCATGACTCCAAAACATGAAATAAGTTACTAAGAACACTAAGTCTCAATCTTGAATAGGAATAGAAGAAAGTGATAAGGATACCAGAATTCTTCACAACCTCATAATCAACATACTATCTCCCACTTAAGGAAGAACTCATATTCATACTAGACTAACATGAACACAACATAAGGACCTCATCATCACATTCTAAATCAAAGGAAACCCATCACTTACCGGTGTCTTCACCCGGATGACTTTCCTTACTATCCTTAGCTTGAAGCACATAGAAACGATTTTTCTTGGGAGCATTAGGATTCGGGCATCTATAAGAAGCTTGCTTGGCCTCTCTCCCCTTATCCATGAGTGTAGGACAATCTCTCATCTTATGTCCCTTCTTTCCACACCCAAAGCAACCATCCATACCGGCAAGACACTTACCCAAATGGTGTTTTCCACAATTAGCACATGTAGGCCTATCATAAGAAGAACCAGCTCCACTTCCTCCTTGAGGTTTAGGGTTAGACACCCCACCTTTACTCACCATAGAAGAATCATAGGAGGAATTTTGGTTGGTTGACCTCTTTTTGAACTTAGGTTGACCTTGATCATCTGACCTAAAACTCTTCAATCCCCTATTCTTTTCTTGGAGCTTTTCATCCTCCATTTGATTAGCATACACCATAAGACGAGATATATCCATGTGATCATGAAGCATAGCCGAATGACATTATTTTCTCACCAAGCTAGACACACCCGTCACGAACCTACTCATTTCATCTCTACAATCCGCAACCATAGAAGGAGCATATTTAGACAACTTGGTGAACTTAAGAGAATACTCCTCAACACCCATACCTCCTTGAAGAAGGTTGATAAACTCCTCTACCTCTGCTTCCCTTTTCTCCCTAGAAAAGAATCTATCAAGGAAAGCTCTCTTGAACACCTCCCAACCTACAGCACCCGCTTCTTCCGGCCTATTCCCCGTCCATTGAGTATGCCACACTTGTGCCACACCATTAAATTGATAAGAGGCCAACTCCGCTTTCTCCCTAGTAGTCACCCCCATAGCATCTACAATCTTATAAACCTCATCTAAGAACTATTGAAGGTCTTCACCCACTTGAGAGCCAAAGAACTTAGGAGGATTCATTCTAGTGAAATCTCTTAGTCTCGAAGTCATAGTTCTCTCATTAGGGTTCTCATGAGCTCTAGCATCCCTAGTCACTTGAGCCGTCAAAGCATGAGTCAAGGTTTGGAGAGCCGTCTTTATCTCCACATTAGTCATAGCCCCTTCATCAATAGGAATTTTAGGATCTTGAGGGACTTCCTCATCTTGGGGAACTTGACCACGTAGAGGAACTAGATTACCTTGAGGAGCATGATTATCTAGAGGAGGAAGTCCTCTATCCACACCCTCTCCTTCCACCCTCTTAGCGTTATTCCTTCTTGTATTCATATCCTATAAACACAAGGGAAGGGGTTAGGAAAATGACAACTATAGATCTAGCTCTAAGGCACCACATAAGAGTATCAAGAAAGAGAAACATTCTAATGTCCTATAGCCTCTCGCTCATAGATGTGTTGCGACTCACACCGATGAACAAGACTCTACAAGACGTGGCTTGTGATACGACATCCTAAAAGTATCATTGCAAAATCTTTGCTCTGATACCATATTTTTCACGACCCGATCCTATGCCCCGGAAGCGACACGGCGTACTCGACCCCGAAGGGGTCTTATACAAGCTTCATAGTTCATTTTATTTCATCGATAATAGAATTGTACAGAATTAAAACTTTTTTATTTAAAAACCATATGATTCAAAACATACTAAACATTTAAAACATTGTAGCGGAAGTCTATCTCTCTCATCTTACTACAAACTTAGAAACCAACATAAGTAGGGTCATAGCCCTTTTACACTTGAAAAGTCTAGAAAGAGTCTAATACAAAGAAGTAGAACAAAACATAAAGCTTCTAAACTGTGTCCCCGAATGATGAGGACATACCACTCTAACATGGGAGTCTCAATCCAAGTCTTCACTAGAACTAGCAAGTCACTTGCTGAAACCTACACTTGTAGACATAGAGACGAAAATATGGAGTTATTACACAAAAATGTACTAAGTATAATGACCATGCAAAAACATGCTAAAACGGACATTTTTGGTTTGGAAACCATGCATGATACCAATTTCAAGTTATTTCATGAACATAAGAATAAGAGGCATCAAACACAAGTATTAGCAACAACCAAGTCATTATCATCACATTTACACCAAAGGTGAACTTACCATTCTCCTCATGTTCCTTCAATGTCAAGACACAATACGAGAACACTTACATAAAGCAAGGAATCTAAATCATCTTAGGGTCCCTATCTATAATAGCCCAAAGACACAGTTAAGTAAGATATGAAGTGGCATCCCATACTACCTCTTCACACAATACTTAAGTGTTCCTCTAGGCCACAATAGATAAGACTCCTTACGTTTCAACATATCATGCTAAACAACTCATATCACTAACTCAAGTGAAACATGCTTTATATCTTTTAGTCAAGTACGGCATACATCATATCATGGAAAACATGCATCATTTCATATAGACATGTGAGACATACATCAATTCATGTAGACATAAAGGCAACTTGCTTCATTTGTTCATTTAGAGCACATTCTTTCATTAGGAAGTAGACATTCTCACTATAGCCCTCTTGAAGCCTACTCATGAAAATGCATGAATAGCATCTCATACTACTACTCACACGTCATAGAACTTCTGAATAAACTATAATGGGTGCCTCACATGATGGGAATAAGCATTTAACCGACATAGACTATGAGAGCTAACTAATAGAATCCGGTGTCATATAACCCCACACCGTAAAAAGGTGATCGAATTTCCTAAGGTCAATCGGTGATTAGCCTAATGGATCCACTAGCTATCCTATGTGGGCACATAGTTAATGGACATAGAGCTTGCTACATGACACGCCACCTCGACTAATGTATAGGCATCCATCACAAGGGATAGCTACTAGATACCCTGCCTCAACAGTTGTAAGAGCATCCATCCCACTCAATGACCTCTTGGTGCTTAGCCTTCATTCCCATAGAGATTGTTACTTTAGGAAAACATGGGTTCTTTGAGAGTTTTCTTCATAAAACCACAAATCAACATCAATAAAATCACATTACTTGATAATAAAGCCATTTAAAACCATTGAAGTTTGAACCCATGTTGAAGTGTGAAAGATCTAGGTTTTGAAGTTTTGCAAGCTTTGAAAAACACTTTGATAGGACTCTAGGGTGAGAAATAACCCTAGACAAAGATCCACCATACCTTAATCCAAAGAATCCACAAGAATTTGAGAAGAAACAACGTTGAAATCGCCAAACCCTAGCCTTTATTGCTCCCTTATTCTACTTCTCTAATGGAGGGTTTCTAGTGAGAGAAAATTTGAGAGGAGATGGGTTTCTTTTAATTCTATTTGGAGGGGCTTCAAATGAAAGGAATTAGGTCATAATAAGGTTATATATTTTCTAGGAAAATAATGGAATAGTGTAGGGTCAATTTTGGAAAAGAACTAAGGACCCTTAAAGTTTTGACTTAAAAGTTTCGCCCCTTTCCGTCTTAGTTCGGCCTTGGAACACTAGGGCTTGCCAAGTGCACTAGGCAACCATAAACCATAAGGGCTACTCGCCCAATCCCTTGGGCGATCAACAGCTCATCGCCAAGCATCCACTCTAGGAACTAGGACTCTATCACCCTATCATGCCAGCCTAGGCCTTTGCTTGCACGCTAATCTTCCACCATGATCCAAAATTCTTATTTTGTGCCATAAACTGATGTAAATTCCTTGATTTTCAGGTAATTCGATTGAGGAACAAAGCAAGGACACTAACAGGAAAGAAGGAACAAAACAAGCTGAAGAAATGATGAAAGGCAAGCCTGCTAATCGCCAAGAGCACTTGGCAAATCACCGAGTGGGTAGTTTGACCGCCTAAAGTTCCAGTGTGACAAGCCTTGAAGGAAGAAACCAAGTCGGCGACAAAAAGGAGCAGTCGCAAAGAGAGATCGCGCAAATTTATAGAACTCGAGGATACTAAGTGCTAAGGTGAAAAGGCGATGGAAGAGATCAATAAGTGGTTCGGCGAGCCCAACTTACTTCATCGAGTTGCCCTTCGTGGCTTATTTTTTATGCCTATAAATTAGATTTTGAACATTTTATTTAGGAGTTTTGAAGTTTTTGGATGCCAACTTAGACTGAATTAGTTCAGAACATTTTTCTCTATAGTTTTCATAGCTTTCAAGAATTCGAGAAAATAAATTTGGAGATTTTGGAAGAGGCTTTTGAATATTCTTCAAATTCAAGCATTGTAAAGACTAAATCACTCTTACCCAGTTGATGGATAATTGATTCGGTAATTCCATTTTTACCTTTTTATGATGTTTGTCTAAAACCCCAATTATTGCGGTGTGATCATGTGATTATTGGGTTGAATTAGTTTATGGGTATTGTTAATTACTAGTTTAAATGCTAGATTGAAGTTAGTTTAATCATTAATTGAGGTTTAATTTATGAATTGTAGTTGCAAATGCAGTTCTAATTTTGTGTTCTTGACTAGCTCGAGGGAAGTTTTGGAACTAAGATTTTTTATTAATGATTTATGGGTATTGGGTTGAGCTTGGTTTAGCTCGAGAGAGTGAATTCTAAGCCAAATCACACCCATCTAGCTCGAGAGAGTGGATGAATTAAGGTGTGGGTTGTTCTTCATTATCATGCTTGTTGATGTTTGAAAGAAATCACCTCATTTGGGATAGTAGTCCGAGATAAAGCTATCTCCCTTATAGTCTAGCCTACTCATCAATTTTAAGTTTTTTACTAGTAGTATCAATTACCCATATATCAAAATTTGCCTATAATCGATCACATCCCAAGAATCTCTCTCCGTATTGTTATTTCGAATTGTTTGTGACTGCTTTGTAGTTGATAATTGCAAACCTAAACCCCCCCCCCTCCCCCATCTGACATTCGTGTCATCCCTTTAATTTGTTTCATGTCTTTTTTGATAATTTTTATTCCTATGGCTGATTAGACCACATTCATACTTCTTAATTGAATTTAAACATGTACCACACCTTGTGGGATTCGACCCCAACTCATTTATTGGGTTTTATATTAATTTACGATCGTTGACACTTAGAATCGGAAGAACTGTGCTTGTAACATTAAAATCACTATACTATGATCATATGAAGAAGATTTGGTATTCTGACAGATAAATTTATTAAGATATGCATGTCCTTTATGAAATTGATGTAAATGAATTAAGATTATTTTTGTTGAAAGTGAAGCATCAATGTTGTTGTCATTGTTGTGAAAAGATTTCTCACACACACATAAAAGCATGATTATGAAATGATTTTTTCACATAAAGGATTCATGAGGTTGAAAGGTTCTCACCTAAGATGAATCAAGATTAAGGATCTATTCTAATGATAAGACAAGTAGCGATTACCCATGTGTCATAATGATAAGATAAAATAAGATAAATGACTATTCTATGGGATTTATGCTTAGAACCGAGAGGATATCTAGATGGAAGCTCTCCCATAGTAGAGGTTGGGTTTCTATTAGAAATATCCCTATCCCATTACTATGTGCCCCCATATGTTTGTCTTAATTAGACGCTAGCTAGTGGGTCCACTTAAGCTAGAGGTTTATGGTTCTTACTTGGAAAGTAAGGACATCTCTTTTAGGTGTGGGATAGACATTGGATTCCATGTTATAGTTCACATGGTCTATGATAATGAACTAAGGTTACTTCTAGAAGTATCTCAAAAAGGTTTTTAAAGATGTTTAGCTTGCATTCACCTTGATTGTGATTCATGTTTTCTAACCTTTCCTCTTATGATTTAGCTGGGTCATTCCATGTCATTTAAAGTCCTTTTTAGCATCATTTCATAAATTTTATGCATTTCTATCATACTTGGCACATTCCATGTACTAACACATACTCTTGCCTACATTGTTTAACTAATGTAGGGTTAAACGCTTCTATTATGCATACTTGTGGCTAGTGATCCCTTATTGAGCTTTCAATATTGGTGAGTCCTCATGTTCCGAGGACCGAGACACTTTTGCTACTTTCATGTCTTTTCATTTTAGATTTTTTGTATGTGATATATAGGTTACGTCCCAATCACTCAATTATGTAATAGATGGCTATGAGACTATGTTAGACTTCCACTACCTTTTATCAAACTCTTTTATTGAAATGCTAATTTCAAAATTCACGAATTATATTATGTTCTATGATGTATACCAAGCGACTTGTTTAGGGCCTCTTAGGGTCCTATACGCCATGTTACGCCTAGGGTTTACTTTCGATCATGATAGGAACACTTCCGAAAACTCATTTACAATGGTGACAGACTCAAGAATAGAGGTTTTAGAATTTGTATCCCTAACCCAAACAAGGTGATATATGCAACCCATATAAATCATTTTTATAAACATAAGACAAGAAACAAACTAGCCCTTAGGCATTAAATTTCCCCTTTCCACTCAAGGATGGGATGATTTGGAAACTAAAACTTAACTACTTGGGTTTTACAATCAATAGAAGTATAACAAAAATGGACTCAATCCATACCAAGAATAATATCAAAATCCAACATATCATGCTCTACATGATAAACATAAGTGACTATATGGTATAAGGAGATGGGACAATTTATTTAGGCTCTCTTAGCCAAAATAGATGCACCAATAGGAATAGAGACAGAAAGAGGGTCTAATAATACATCTCGAGAAACATCAAATCTCATAGCCAAATATGGTGTAATAAAATAAAAGTAGCATCGCAATCAAGCAAAGCATAAACATCAAGATGAAAGACTTTCAATTTACGAGTAACCACATCGAGAGAATCCTCTTTATCATGTTGAGTTTTAAATGCCTATAATAAATTTTGCTTTGGATCACTCAAACCCGAACCACTAGGTGGATCTTGCCAGCTACTATCCTTTCCCTTGTAAATTCTAGATGGATAATCTCTCAAGTGGTGACCACTTTTACCATAACCAAAACAATTAGCCGTGCCTATAAAGCATGTTCGTTAATGACTCTCCCTACACTTTTCACATGTGGGAACCAAAGAACTATTTCCACCACCATTCCCTCCTTGATTCGTAGGGTTAGACACCCTATATTTGTTGAACTTAGGAGCCAGATAATTGGAGGAATCTTTACCGGAAAACCATTGTCGGAGTCTAGAATAACCATGTCCATCGGGCCTTGAATGTGAAAATTGACCATCACTAGTCTTTGTCCTCTTTGCCTCCCTAGACATTTCCTTATCTCCTCTTGAATTTTTTAAGCATGATTAGACAATAAATATCCATTTCCTTAATGAGCATGGAGGTATGACATTATTTAACCACCACTTCAGACACTTCTAAAACAAGCTTACTCATCTTTGCCCTAGGATCGGCAACCCTTGTAGGAGAATAACTAGGAAATTGTATGAACTTCAAGGCATACTCCTTTACACTTATATTCCTTTAATAAAGGTTAATGAAATAATGTACCTTTGCCTCCATCATCTCAAGGGGAAAGAACCTACTAAGGAAATAAACCTTAAACTTCTCCCAATCAAGAGGACCCATATCAACCGCCCTCTCATCCTTCAATTGGTTGAACCAGCCTTAGGCAACACAATTAATTTGAGAAGCAGTCAATTCAACCTTTTCCACCGGTGTCACTCCCATGATCATCAAAACCTTATACACATGATCAATGAATTCTTAATGATCTTCCTCAATCTTAGAACCATGGAACTCCGAGGGATTCATCCTAGATAAGTCCCCACTATAGTTTCCATCGTACCCACATTTGGGTTCACGGGAGCATTCACCTCTCTATTGGCTTGAGCCAACACTTGAAAATTGGCTCGGAACTCCACATTAGTCACTTGTTAGGCCAAAGGGTCGGCCGAAACTTGAGAAATTTCATGTTCCATATTCTCATTCACATTCCTTCTAACATCTATTCTTCGAGGGGCCATATCCTGAAAAGTATTATATAAGGATTAGGAGAGAGAAATATAGAGTTGTACTCTATCACATGATTTTTGAAAGATGAAATCATTAAAGTTTCCTAAACATCTTGTTGCCTCTTATTCATAAATGTTGACTGCTTCATACTCATGAACAAGACTTTCCTCGATGCAGCTTTTGAGACATCCTAGGGCCTTTCAAAACCTTGTGCTCTGAATACCAAATTTATCATGACCCAAAGTATATCGTAGGTGTAACATGGTGTAAAGAACCCCGAGAGCACCTACCCTAGCCATTAAACATATGTCATAGAAGATAATAGAGGTAAAGAATTCAAAAGATTGCATTTCATATTCCAAAAGAGTTCGTTAAAGTGAAAGTGTAACATAAGTCTCAATAATCCATATGAACATCATAAGAAGTGGTTGATACATAACCCATACATCATTTGGAAACAAGAAAGACATAAATTAAGTAAAAGTGTCGTAGTCCTTGGAACTTGAGGACTTACTTATCTCTTGAATTCGGAAGAATCAACTAGCCACAAGAGGGAGAGGTAGGAAGTAGGATCCTATGTTAGTGAGACAATGTAGGCTCAACTATGCATTAGTATGTGGAATGTACTAAATATGGGGCAATATAAATAAAATAGACATGGTAGCATGAATGGCTTAAAATAAGTAAAGTGTGACCAATGTTTGAACATTTAAAATCTTAAAGGGGAAATGACATGCAAATTGTGAAATATGGCCAATACATTAAAATAAGATACATAAGGAAATCTTTGATGAAACATAGTAATTTTTGTGGAATATTAGCTTTAACTAACAATAAGACCATGAGAGTTGTACTATGGAATCTGGTATATCCCTCATACAAAACGATGGGGGTCTTACTTGCCAAGGTGGAATTTATACATATCATATTTTGCTAAAGTTGATCCATTGGCTAGGTCATTTAAGACAATCCATTGGGGGCACGTCATTTGGAACTAAAGGTTTCTACTAGAGACTATCCTATATGAGCTTCCACCTTAAAGAATCCTTAGTGGTAAGTCTAAATCCCAACTTAATAGATAAAAGTTAATATGATTATAACATACAAAAGGTGATGATCAACACCAATCCACATATTAGAGATCAAAACATAGAATAGCTCCTTAATTCAAATTCAAATATAGGTGAGAAAACTTTTGACCAATGTGAATCCATATGTAAGAAATACCTTTCACAATCGTGATCATATTCTTATGTAAGTAAACCTTTCACAACAAGATTGATACTTTCATCTAAAAACACTCTATCATCACAAACATCATTTTGGTACGACATATATAATTTTCCAAAATCCATAGTTCATAGGTTCAAGGGTTCATCATAGGTTCATAGTTGACAATCATGAATCATGCATGGGTCCATATATTTTCAACTTAATCTTATGTATTAACATTAAATCATGTATTAGAAGACCTAATCAATAATTCTAATCATAATTGCATGAAACCCAAATAGAACTAAAAAGAACCTAATTTTAATTAGTTGAAAATGGAATTTAGAAATTGAAAACATTGGGAACCCCATGCAGGAATGGATTTTGTGGGTGAATACCCACAAACCTTACTACTTAATGCCCAAGATGAATGGCGAATTGGATACATCGATTGAACCCTAGCTTATTCTCCTTCTTCTTTAGATTGAGAGAGAAATTGGGAAGTGAATTTGGTTAGGTTTTGGAGAATTGGGAGAATGGGTGTTTATGTGGGTAATTTAGGACTTGAAAGCTTCACATAGAGCTTAGGGTAGAAGGAAAAACAACATGGTTTTATTGGTTTAAAAAAATAGAATAAGACCCAAAATCCCCTAAAAATAACTTTTGAAATCCTTCTACGTTTTGACTTTCTACTGATCGTACTGGTCAATCGTAGAAATATTCAGACCAAATTTTAATGGACCCTATATACGACTTTTATGTCTTCATATGGTCCGTAGACATCAATCGTAGAAACCAACTAGAACTCTTAAAATTTTACTATGTTTGGGGCCTACATACGAGACCCATCTACACCTCGTGAACATTCTATGAACCATCCTGGTGAACTATAGAAAAAGCTACTAGGACTTGATTTAAAAAATTATATATTGTTCTCCCTTATAACGAGATTGGTCTATGACCCGTAGAAAGTCATATGAACCGCAGACTAGTCTCGTAGACTTGAACTTATTGCTGCAAATTATTGCAATTGTTTTCCTATTTTTAAAATCTGAGGTGTTACATTAACTCGCATGGAGAAATTTTCTAGGCACCCTTGTTGAATTGATAGTGTTCTTAGTTTACTTGAGGAAAAGCAAAAGTTTAATTTGTGGGTGTTAAAGAGCCAGAGATTTTGACTCATTAGGGGTTTTTTAATTTAACTAATAGTATCCTCAATGCATATCTATGTCCTTGTCTGATGATATTATGATATTTTACAGCTATGAAGGACAATGGGCAATGTGAGGATTAAATCACACAAAAAAGACGCCAAAAATGTTGAAATAGAGTGAAAACCCTTGGATGAAGATTTCCAAAGATAGTAGGCGAACCACTAATTCTGCCTGAACTCTAAAACAATTGATGGTGGTTGATGATAAAACATCAAGGTGAGTCAGCGAAGAAGGAAGACATCAATGATTCACAAAGACGCATTCAATTCCATCCCCGAAAGTGATAGACTATTGAGTTAAAATGAGGGCTAAACTAGGAAAAGAAGGTGGTAATCGGCGATTTACCAAATATGAAAGCCTGACTCCATCGTGTTCTCCAATAGAGGTTTAAACACCAAAATCTTGAAGCTAAGAAAGGGTGAGCAGACGAATGGAATGAAAATTTGTCGGTCGCGTTAGGCTATCCTTACTAATGTCGCCGAGTAGGTCACACATGGAATTTTGTACTAATTTTTAGGGAAATTACAAAAAGTCCAAAGGAGAGAGAAAATTGTATCTTTTACTAATTCTAACCTTTTCATATTGAGAAATAGACTCTTTCTGCTTTTCTCTTAGTTTTGGGGTTTTAAGCAGTCTTGTAATTGACCATTGAAGGTTCAATTCATAGTGGGTGTTGAAGATTGTTGTTGATTATGAACACTTTAATGGATGGAAACATAAGTGGTATAATTTCTTTCCTTTTACATTTAATTTCATGTATCAAGACACTTCTTCCAATACTAAATATCAATGATCATTAGTTAGTAATATAACCCAACTAAGTGAGTTGGGGTCGAATCCCACAAGGAGTGGTACGTGCATAAGATTCAAGAGCAAAGTGCAAATATGTTCAAGTCAATCATAGGTAAAGACAATTACGAATAAAAGCATATTTCAAATTAAGAGTGACACAAGTGTCAAATATGGGGGGTTTTGAGTGTAATTATCACCTACAACAACTACAATTAACACTATGGACCAAGTAAAGAGACGGGTTCTTGGGATGTGATTGGATTATAGGCTAAGGTAGATAAATGGGAGATTGGAACTGATAGTAAATAGTTGTAAATCAGTGATTAAGCTAGACTCTAGTGGGGATAAAGTTTCTCTTGAACAATTTACCCAGAATCAAATTGGTTTCTCTCAAACACCAATAAGCAGCAGTTAAGAACAACCTTTGCTTTAGTCCATTCACTCTCTCGAGTTGAATGTGTGGAAAAGGGTTTAGGATTCATTCTCTCGAGCTGAACCCATGACAACACAATACCCACAGCCCATCAAATCAGTAATCTTGGCTCTAAACCCTCTCTCTCGAGCAAGCCAAAAAGACGAAGTTAGAATTGTATTTGTAACTACAACCCTTTAAATTAAACCACAATTACTAATGGAAATCACTTTTAAATAGCATTTAAACTATCAATTAACAATACTGAGCAGTTAAATCAACTCATAATCACATAATCACGCCCCAAGAATTGGGGTTTTAGTTAGACATTATAAAAAGATAGAAATCGTTACCAAATTATGTTTCCATCAACAGGGTAAGATTAATTTTATCTTTACAAAGGTCAAAGTTGAAGAATCTCAAAGATCCACTTCCAATTTCTCAAAAATGGAAATCTTCAAAGCTAAGGAAAATATTGTCTCAATACTCTCAGTTCTAAGCTCCAAACTTGAAAATTGAATAATACTAAATCTTCTATATAATACTAAGAATATAAAAATGTATTTAGTGTCACCAAATATATGTTGCGAAGGACCATTCGGTGGAATAAGTCAGGATCGCTGATCGACTACACGATCTGCACTTTGGTCAGTTTTATCGCCTTTTTGCTTTGGCCTTCAGCATCTTCAAGTCCTATAACTTTGGGCGATCTAGCACTACATCGTGGAATCGTTGGACAAATGCTTCTCCTCAATGATTGTCCTCATCTCCTTAGTATTTAATCTATTCATAAACTTGGGAAGACCCTGGTGGTGCTAGGACCACTGCGTGTTCTGGAGCACAAGAAGGAATAGTGGTGGTTTGAGGAGTCCTGATCCTAGATGGATCATTCAACTTTTTGGATCGCAGCTCATGGCTCTGTGCTTTTGTCAGTTCATCATCCTTAGGCTCCGAAGCTGCAACATACTGCTCTTGATTATCACCCTCACTCTCATAAGTGGTGAGGTGAGTGGCATAGATACCGTCACTGTCGGAGCTAGCCTCTTGTGACGCAGGTGCCTTCCATTTACCTTTGCCTTTCCCACCAGATGTGGGAAGTTTGGTTGCCTTAGTCATGGATGCAGTGGCATCCTCGTTGATAGTTATCCCTTTAGACTTCTTAGGGGGTGAAATGTTTCAACTAGCAACTTTCGTTCTAGCCATTTCTGCAAAAACATCAAAAAGAGTTATAAACAATTCAATTAGATGCCCAGAAAAATAGTTGCAGACAGACTCGCCGAACCGGCCGACGAGTCACCGAATCTCTTTGGCGAGCTAGATCGGGCACGCTGAATGGATTGGATGAAAAATCTCATAAATATTTGTCCAGTCGGCGATGGGAAGGCCTTTCGGTGAATTGCCCACAGCATTCAGTGAGCAAGCATTAGCCCACCGAAAGTTACAGTGCATTTAAGGGTCAGGGACGCAGACAAAGGCCGATCATGAAGGACTTTCGGCTTCCTCAGGTTTCTCGCCAAAAGTTATAGAACCAAACTTTAAATTAAGCATGAAATTAAAGGCGATATGGGGAACTTCGGTAAACCTCCAAATGGTTCGACAAGTTCGACCCAGCTCGCCAAACGACCCAACGTGCCTACTTTCAACCCATCTTCTCAAACTCAACCCCGCAGCCCTCAAAAACAAAATCAAAACATGCACACATCAAATTAAACCGAGAACCATCACACCCATGCCCTCGGGATACTAACACTTCTGTCGGTTTGGCCAAATTTGGACATTTGACGACTTTTGCCCTTAAGAATGACGTCAACCACTCCATCATTGGGCAAAATACGTCATTTCGCATAAATGCAGGCTACTTAGACTTCACCCAACTAGATTCAACAACATGCAAGTACAACCCCACAATTTTAACCAATTATTAAGGTATAAAACCATGGGAATTCAACAATAAAGGCAATGCGGGCAAAATATTTGAATTAAAACAGGCACACACATATATGATTATGTTCAGAGAGGCCCAACACACATCATTAAGACAAAATCATTGCAGATGTGTACAAAATTGCTACATTAAGATTCGGGGTTCGGAAAACCAACCTTAGATGCCAATTAATCAAGTTGAAATGCTCGGCGGCAAAGTAATCCAACTCCGAACACAAATCTAACGACTAAAATGTGATGAAAATGCAAAAAATATAGGATTCTAAAGTGCGGGTGCGAGATTGGGAAGTTCAAATTTTAAAAGAAAGAAAATAAAACTTGGGTTGCCTCCCAAGCAATACCTTAGTTAACGTCGCACACGACACAAGTCCACACTCAAACCTCATTCTTGGGGTTAGCCATAGTATCACTAGGAAATACCCCTTGCTGTCTCAGGCTTAAATGAGATGAGATATGACCCATTTGGGTCTCTAACTACTGATTGATACTGAATGGGAGGTAAACGCCTGGCTCAGGCTCGACACATCTTCTTTCATTTTTTTCAAAATTTTGCCAGACCCCTCAACTTTGTTGACGATACGAGAAAGCATATCCTCAGACTGGCCACCTTCCGAATCCTTTGGCTTTTGGTGCTCATAGGGAGGCACATTCCTATCATTCTCCACATCCTTCCAATTGGGTAGTTTGAATGATACCACCACCTTGGTTGGCTAGGAAATTCACTTCTTCGCTGTACAAAGCCTCAAACTTAGCCTCATAGGAATTAACTCACCCGACGCCCACAACATTGACACCTCGAGCACCAGCTCCCACGACATTTTTGGACAAAATATCAAAGTTTGTCATGATCTTAGCCATGTTTTGGTCCCTTTCTTGATCTTTCTCCATCTGCTCCTTAGTCAGTTTAAATCTGTGAGGGGAGACCTGGTCTTCACGGGTATACCATGCCAGGTTGATTGTGGTCATGTGTCACGACCCAAGCCTAGGGCCTAGACGTGACCGGCGAATGGGGAACCCGAAGGAACCCCAAACAAGCCTCATAGCGTATCATTACACATCCTTGGTCGCGGAAGCAAATAAAATGACCATAAGCGACAAGCATAATCGAGGGGGAAATCGGGACTAAGGGAGCAAGAGAAACAAAAAAAAAGAAGAATGATACATAAATACCATAGATGAGTCAAGCTCAAGCATAATACACAACTTGTCCAACACCACCTCTAAACATGAGTACTTAGC
>JAJOOR010086949.1:0-11233 GCA_036250505.1 Solanum acaule | reverse complement strand
GTCAGTGAAGTGCTCACAACATGACTGTAGCATATTACTATTTATTCCTGCACTGAGATGTTTTGTGTCGCTGATGGTTTCATGCAGTGGCTGAAATTGCATCTTCCAAAATAAAATGAATTAGGGGGTGTTTGGATTTACTTTTTTTTTAGGTACTTTTGATTTTTAACCACTTTTTTAGTTTTGGAGGTGTTTGAAAAAGCTAAAAAGTACTTTTAAGCACTCACCTTTAGGTCAAAAAAGTATTAAATAAGCCAAAAGTAGGGTATCCCCTACTTATGACTTTTAGCTTTTAACTTATAAGTTACGTTACTTTTTATAAGCTTATCCAAACGGGCACTTAGTTCTTTCCTACAAGGCCCCTGAGTTCCAGTTATGATTAGGATGAACTATCCTACAGGCTTTGGAGTGTTAGTTATTAGTTCTTGCTAAGACCACTGATTTGTAGTATTTCCATTAATCTAAGAAAGGAAACTGATGCTTTTTCCAGAAATCCCAGACTGTATGTGGGATGCACAGCTTTTCTATTCAATGAATACAAAGCTACACGTCTTATCAAAAAGACTATGGGGGCATCTCACTTATAAATAGACTAGCAAGCTCTTGTAACTACACACATTTACTTCTTCTTTTTTCAATAAGTAGTTACTCATTTGATGCAGCGGTTGAGCATATATTTTCCTGCTCATTTTGCATTTTAGCACTCTTTAAAAAAGATCCTCCAGCCATTTCAGGGGGGAAACCTCATTTTTCTTTGATTTTCCCTTGCGCATGAGAAGGGAGTACAGCACTATGTGTAAATAAGAAAAATAATAGTACATAACATCCTACAACAATCAATGTGCAAGAGCTCTTTGAAAAACTGTTTTCATGATTAGAATGAAACTAACTCAAAAGAGGTTAACAAATAGTTTCTATGAATTTCAGCAAAAACAGGCATGGGGAAAGGAAATTATACCAGCAAAATATTAAATATACCACTTTCTCTTATAGGGGAGGCATTAAAAAGGCAAGAATGGACCAACCTAACAGTTTGCACAACAGAAGTACAAGTTGTGTGGGCATTGGAGGTGGGGGTGGGAGAAAGAAGCCCAAACAGATAGAAGAATAAGAAGACAACCTGTAAAGAATAAATAATTGTTACCTTGGCGTCAAGAAGATTGCCGAACTTCCTAAATGCATCCTTTAGCCCTCGATCCGATGTTGACCATGATAAGTTACCAATGAAACAGCGGTACTCGTCATCCTCCCCCATTTTTCAATCAGCTTTTTCCTACTGAAAGGGAAAATATATGGAGAGAAAGATGGAAGGGGGGAGAGGGGGTGAGGAAAATCAAGAATGAACCAGAGCTGGAACACATCAAGGCTAAATTAACATAATGTTCTTTTCATTACATGACATTCAGTCTCAAAAAGACATATTAAAAAGTGCTTCAAGTAATCATCAAATGGCGTGGGTTCCTAATAACTGATCTATTGGACAAATTTTATTTTGAAGATGTAGAGACTACAAGACAAAAGTATCATGCTTTGGTCTAGTTAAAAAGAATATTATGCCTCCACTTATCAAATATGTGCTATGAACATACATATCATGTTATCCTATTCATTTATGTAATTTTCATCAATGCTATAACACTTTGTTTCGGTACAAAGTTCTGAGTTTTGCAAAATGAAGCTTCTAGAAATCTAAATTGAATGTGGAATAATATAATCAAAAAGTTGAAGACTACAAGCAAATAGAAAAGGGGCTGAAAGTAGGTGCAGCAAAGTTCAAACAAGAATTCACTCCTGTCTTATAAAATGTTATTGTAGAACCTACAATTATTGGACTGTAAAGCAGCCAAGCCCAAACGATCATTCCCAATAATCACATTCTGAAATAAAAAGAATGCAAAAGCTTGCAGACAACCAATATTCCATTGTTTTTAACATTAAAAAAGAAAAAAGCTTTACCCAGTACTGCCTACACCCAACTATCATTACATCAAAGTTTCAATATTAACACAATATTTTAATCATAAGGAAAGGAATTCGTGTTTCTTAAATGGATGGCTTAAAATGGGCTGTACCAATCAATGATTCAACCTATCACAAGTTTGTTTGGATCACAAATATTTTGTCGGAACGGATGAGCAGTGGGTCACACACTCATAACCTAAGTTGCTTGGACTCAGGTGAGGGTACCTAATATTAGTGCAGATCTAAAGGTCAGATTCTTCATCCCATATATGGATCCAAGTGCGGATAATGGTGTTGGGGTACAACTAATAAATATACAGTACAACATATAAAGTATATATCTCGATTAATTAGAGCTATTGAACTAAAACTAATAAAAAATTAATTATTTATAAGCACCTAATATTTACTTCATAAGATATGTGGTATAAGCAAAACATTCTCATACTTTATATAACTATATATGTGATATAAACCCAAAAACAAACCAAATACCCAATCAATCTATACTTTGCAGTCATATATGTTATCAAAGCACTCAAGGTAAGTTGACCAAGTTAGATGTGGATCCCACACCCATATTGAGTTGTCAACATGGGTTCGGCAAGGATTTTGAAGAGTCCATGCAAGATAGCTTATTATTGAGTTGCAAAAAAATTATTTATTCGCAATAAAGTAAAATTATATCCCAAGTTCAAAATCATTTTTTCTTAAGTAGGTAATATAGCCCAAGTTGAAACCAACCATTTGAGCAGGTTGATCCAGGGGAAACCCATATTAGTCTTATATTAACACTAGATGCAACCAACCCATTCAAGATTGGACACATTTATGGATCAAAATTGATACCAATACTAGATATGGAACAGCAGAATATGGACGCCTTTCTTTCGAATTGACACGATATCTCGGGTACAAAAAATGCATCATCTTTCAGCCTGGGGCACAAATTGAACAGACTAAACATGGCAGAACTGAGAAAGAAAAAATTGACCTTTTCTTCTGAAACATATAAATATGAATTTGTTGACAAACAAAGAGAAATCAAACATTTGTAAGTAAAAAAAAATACACAAATAGCAACAAAATCCAAGTAAAAACTCGAATATATGGGAAAAAAGGAAGTGCTAGCTATTGTTATTGAAGAATTAAAGATTGATTGATACCTGAAGAGTGAAGAGGCGCAGAGGAGGAAGAAAGAAGGCTTTAGGCGTTTGAGGACTGAGGAAGGATATTTAGGGCTAATATGCATAGAGATGTAGGAGGATCTATTCCATCTTGCACTCATCCTTCTTGACCCGTAACGATCGCTATATACACGGTTGTTATCTATTATTTCATAATATATTATATTGTATTATTTTAATAAATATATTATTTGGATAAATTGTATCGTTCTTCGTCTAGTAGGGGTGTTCATCGATCGGTTCGGTTTTATGTGTTATTGGTTTGATTTATCGGTTTATAAATACGTCAAACCAATAACCAAATCAATAACATATTTCTTATCGGTTTATGATACTTAACGATTCGGTTTTCGATTTAACCAATAAAAAAATACTTATATATATTAATATACACAATAAGAAAATTTTCATATAAACCGTATGATTTTTCCAGCATTTTGGCATGAAAGTAATAATCATAAAAGTAACAATCATTTTTCTTGCAAGTTTAGACACTAGACACATTCAAAAGAAAAAGTGTGAAAGTAACAATCGTTTTTTAGCAAGTCTAGGCAATTGGCACATTCAAGTTAGAAGTGTGCTTGCAATTACAGAATGAAACAATAATTAGAGTTTTAAGTAATACTGAGATTAAAGTAATAGGGTTTGTAAAATGTTATAATTAGGGTTTACTGGTATAGGGATAAAATAGTAAATTTAGTATAGTCTTATTGGGTTATCGGTTTAACCATTATCAAAAATCATAAAATAAAAAACCGAACCAATAACCCAATAAGAAATTTTGCGAAACCGTTAGCCCAATAACCCAATATCAATAAATCAATAGTGTTTTTTTCGGTTCGATTTATTGGTTAAATCGGTTTTTGCACACCTCTACCGTCTAGTGATGCACATTCATAATTTGAATGATAAATCTATAAGAAAAGTAAAGTGTGAAATAGAGCTACGATGAAAAGATAGGATAAATCATGAAATATGATTATTAAATAATAAATAAAAACAAAATAGGAAGAAACTATTAAGGTAACAATGCGGTCACACCAAATCGGTCATTACATAAAATGGATCTTTTCATTGTTACCTAACGATGAATTTAAATGATACGATACAATAGAAATTATGTAACAATCAAAACAAACATTGTATTTAAACTAACAATACAACACAACACAACAGGTAACAACCATCCAAACAAGGTGGTTAAGTTCAAGGTAATGATACTAATTATTAGAAGAAATAATGCATGCACTGCACCTTGTTTGGATGGTTGTTACATGTTGTATTATATTTATTAGTTTAAATACAATGTTCGTTTTGATTGTTACTTAATTTTTATTGTATCGTAAAAGACCAATTTTATATAACGATCGATTTGATGTGACCGTGTCGGTACCTTAATATTTTCTTCTCATTTTATCTTTATTTATTATTTAATAATCAAATTTCATCTTTTATCCTACCTTTTCATAATAGCTATACCACGTATCATACTTTTCTTGTAGGTTGATCACTCAAATTATAGATGTGTGACATTATGTAACGACAAAAAATGATACAATCTATCCAAATAATGTAGTATTAAAACAATACAGTACGATTGTCATGCCACATTTTTCTCAAAACGGATTTAGTGCAACGACTTAACAACTCTTTTAGGTTTATTTTAAACAAGAGTCGTCACCAAACGAATCAAAGACGCGTTAGGGCTCCTATCTAACCTAATTAATTATAATTAAAAGTCAACAAATCAGAGATCGGATAAGTGTTCAAATTACCTCGAGGGGAAGGTGTTCAGCCCCCCTCAAGGTCCACAACCGTGGGTCCCGGTCGTATCTCATAATTTATATGGGGGTTACAAATTGGCAAATAAAGTCCATATTAATTAATTAATTAAACTAAGCGGCGAAACAAATAACTTAAATATAAATAATTAATATGGGAACAATTAAAGAAGACAAGCGAGGAGACAGAATATACACAAACGGATAGGCGAAAAACAATTTTTTATTCTATCAAGCTATCCCAATCAATTAATTAGAAAAAAAATAAAGGGAAAAGGGGGAAAGGAGACACCAACTCCGCTAATCTACCACTAATCAGATCAGCGCTCAACTTATTAATCGGAAGACAAAATTAAAGTTTTGTCATTTTCTGCTTGAGTCAACTTTCATCATGTCCGATAAAGGCTTATCTACGCCTACCCCCCCCCCCCTCCACACGCATAACGTCCTAAAAGGTACCTAGCGTCCCACTTAATGTCCAAGAGGCATTGGACTTCTATTAATGTGGTTTTAGACTAAAAATAAAATACAAGATGCTTAATTAGGTCACTAAACGTCAAGCAAAACACATTGGACGGACATTTAGCACATAAATCTCAAATTGGCCTCTAGGTTTAGGTTATTAGCATGCTTGAAAACACAAGCAATTGTGAAAGGATTCATGCGAAGTGTGAGCATACAGAAACAAATATACTAACAATGGCAAGATGTGCAAAACTTGATTTAAATCAAAAACTAATTTCAAACCGTGCATAAAATAACTTATAAATTGATTTTAAGTGGCAAGCAGTTACCCATAACACATAAATTAATTATTTTGGGCAGGATTTAATTATAGCAGATCAATATTTTAAACAGTTCAAATTTTAAATCAGAAATTATTACAATACTAATTTTAACTCTTATCAAGCAGTGAATAATTAAGCATTAACAAAGCAGAAACAAACATGTAGGAAATAATTATTCAATTATTAACGTGCTGAAAATATTTGTCGAAACCTACATACAAATTTTCTAAGCCTCATTAGCATGCAGACATTTATTAAGATCCTATAGGCATAACTTCTAATCGACTAGCGTAATAAAAATATTAACATGCTAAAGCTTATTAAAACCTGACTAATTAATTGGCATGTTTAACTTATTAGAACATGCTAGATTTATTTAATATGATTAATTAACATTGGTTTTATTAATTAAGTCCTACATACATGGTTTCTAAGTGTAAATATGTTTAAATTATTTTTGATCCTATAGGCATGGCGTCTAATCAAATAAGCATTATCCTAATAAACTAACATGCTAAGGTTTTTTAATTAATCATATAGCACTGACTTCTACAATATACCAAAATACATTTAGCAGCATGCTGGAAATAATTAAAATATGCATCTATTTAATCAAGAGTTGACATAATATTTTTCAGTTTTAGCATGACAAAATCTATTTAATTCCTATAGGCAGAATTTCTAGATTTGTAGAAACATCAATCTGATATGAAAATGCCAACATTAATTATTTATTATATAGTAAGAAATTACAGTTTCAAAACAAACATGAAAGGAAATTCATAAAAGCTGCTTGTATTATTACTGCTACGTACTAGAAGGTGTCATGCACATAACTGGCAATGTAATCAACATTTAAACAATGGATCATTTTTTAAAACCTTTGATCTTATAATGGATAAATTAGACGAAGCTAAACGGACACTTACCGCAATAAATAAAATTATTTTGTCCTTAACCAGATCTGTGGCGAAAAATATTAAATATGAACATGCAGGCAATCACAGTCCTATAGGCATGTTTTCTAACACAAATAAATTACGATAAAGTAACAAGTAGCACATATACCCCTCTCCTAGACTATTCCCCAAATTTATTTCATATATAGAGAGGGTTAGAGCTATACAAAATTACAAGCCGACATAAAAAATGAAGAATAAGTAAGAAATACAAATTCCAAAATATAAAACTTAAACAAATTAGTCTCGTCCAAGATCCCATCCCATGGCGGCTCTTCAAACTTGAACTTTAAGTTCAACCCTGTTAAAGCACAACGAAAGATACAAAAAAGTATATATAACAAGATTAATTATTTCATGATTACCTCAATACACATAAGCTAAATCATGGGCACACATATTTGCTAAAATAAATGCCCTAAAATGCAAGGAGCCTTGTTGAGCTATATGTGGGCCTAAGACGAGACTGTCACGACCCATGGATACCTCCTAGACGTAACAAGGTGTATAGAAACCCGAAGGACTTCATACAAGCCACTTAGTCATCATAACATAAGAAATAGAACAATAAGAGTAAAACATATTTCAAGTCTTAAAAAGTTTTTCATAAAGAAAGAGGAAGTCTAGACACTTGTCTTATTATAGCCATCTATTACAATATTGAATGAAATTAGGCCTAGCCCATACATCATGTCCAAAAAGGAAATACAAGAAATGGAAACTAAACAAATAACTCCGTCCTCGAAGCATGAAGATTTACCAAAGCTCGGAATCTCAAGATCAACACTTAGCCACGAAACTGACCATGACTGTCGGACCCTACATTTGGGAACAATGTTGGCAAAAGTATGCGTTAGTACAAAAACTGCACCAAGTATGATAACTATGCATGAAAACACTTAAAGCATGCTAAAAGGGACATTTCATTTCAAAGCATGAAATTTGCCAAGTTTAAACATCATCATAGAGATAGTTGGAAAACATAAGTCATAATCATCATATTCAATTCAAGCTAACATCATCTTTAAAATCTTTGAACTCATATACCATACTTCATGTAGTAAACTTAGTTCGTTATTCATGTTCTTGTTGTCCTTGAACACTATGAGATGCTTCCTTAAGCATGTCTTAGTTCATTATTGCATTGAACACTATGAGATACTTCTTCAAGCATGTCTTAGTTCATTATTAATCTTGATATGGGGATTAGCCTTAACCGACAAGAGACCATGTGAGTGTTAACATGGAATCCGGTGACTCCCTCACCGAAAAGGGTTGGTCTACTTGCCTAGGTAAAATCGGTAATTCTTTAGCTTAGGTGGATTCACTAGCTAAATAACCTATGGGGGCACGTAGTTTATGGGATCCGGAGATTGCTACTAGAAACCCGGACTTCACTAAGTGAAGACTTCCATCTCATGAGACATACTTTGGGAAACCCGAACTCTACTAGGTCAGAGTTCCCATTTTGGAAGCCTGGACTCAATTATGTGTGAGCCTCCCTCTCATTTCAATATCCACTCGGTGCTAAGCATAAATCCCATAATTAGTTAATTCTTTATTAACATCATTACTCATGAAAGGGTGCACTTTGTCACGCCCCGAAATAAGGGGCGTAACTGGCATTCGATACCCTAATACATCGAGTTACCCACTGAAACATACTAGCTAAACCAAACTTGTGAGACAAAAAGATTGGGCAGCACAACCTCTAAAAAGTGAAGCCTGGTCCCAGAGGTCATGACCTAAAAGAGAATAACCTTACAAATAATGGTAGACAAGCCGAAAAAATAAATAAAGATGTACTATCTAGCCGACGAGGCCACAACTGAAAATATACCTACTTACACACACACATATATATACATGCCAAGACTATTGATTGGAGGTTGAAACATACAAAATGACAACCCATAATATTGTGTCCACAATAGCCTCTATGAGTGACATAAGCATTGTCGGAACAAGGCCCCGACTATACCCAAACTGTACAACAAAAGTAAACATCCTCTGATAGCCCCAAGATAAGATGGAGCTGACCAACTCACAGCTGAACCTGAATCCTAGCGGATGGGTCAATTAGAGTCTCTGCCTGTACCTGGTCGCACAAAACCCCAGGCAAAGGGACGTCAGTACAAATAAAAATTTACTGGTATGTAAAGCGAAAAGTAAAATCATAAACATTTACTGTAAAAGGGTAATAGAGATATAACCTGAAACTGAAACCCAAATAATCTCCATGGCTGACCTTTAGCCCCCTACTACTTAAATATGCATAGTATGCTCATATAATCGTATGTCGTGAATAGATATATATATATATATAGATGCAAATGCATGACATACCCAACCAAATGCTAGCAATGGTGGTGCTTTCCGGTAGCGAACCGGCATCATATTCGCCAACTTGTGGCCATCTGTGTCTCATACGTATAAATAGAGGCAATAGGCCCCATACCTCCCGATTATAGCTCGGGAGTAGAATGCATAGCATGTCATGTCATGGATTTATAACACCTATGAGTTACTATTGTCATGTTGCCAATTTTGGCCCATTTGTAGTCTTGTTCTCATAACCCCATAATAACTTTCGTATAACATATAACAATCTCATGGAACTTGATATGTTCTTCCAAATAAGCTTGAAAAGTTAACTCGAATTTTAGAAGGATAACCTAACCTTGTTGATATTCATAACAAGTTTAAGGTGACTTACTTAGTTCCTAGATAATTTATAAAAGAAATATTTCAAAAATCAAGTGTTCTAATAGTTTACATTTAAATTATATTTGAGAGTTTTGAAGGTCGTGAGCTACTTTACAGATTTTTTTTAATAATAACCTTAGTGGAGAAAGAGGGCTGGTCACAAGTAGTAAGGGTCTCGCGTGACATTTTAATTCACATCACCCAAGGAAGAATACGAATTCATATGTGCGGACATATATTCAAGAAAACTGAAAAAATGACATGTAGATGTCGAACACTCTATTTATCCGAACGAGTGAAATATCAAAATAACAGAATCATGAAAATAATTCAGCTGAGATCCCAATGCCTTTCATTGAAGGTCTTTCTAGCAAGAGAATAGCAAAATAGCACCTTCGGCGTTCTAGGAATTTCTTAAGAGTGGAGCTAAAATGAGGGACGTCGCTTCGCCTTAACATACCTTTTCAATGAACGCTCGAATGATCGTAGCTTCTTCACGAAAGTTTTTCCTTATGTCCTAAACTTCGCAAACACTATATATATACACAGCTAGTACACACTTATAAACAATTCATAATTGTTCTTAAATCAGCAGATTTGCCAATTGGCCTCAACTTGAAGAAATGTCCGTAGAACGTCATAAAAACAATCATAAAAGAGTCACGAGATGATTACCTTAGTTAACCAAGTGTAAACCTTGAAGAAACACCAATAACTACAAATTTATATCTTCAAAAGCATGTTCCAAACGCAGCTAATAGAAGGGGAAAATGATTGCCACGTGTAGAGATCACGTTTCTAGGCACGGGGGCAATCTTTAATGGTAGAAATCGTCAAAAACTGACCTTCATCATGCAAGTACTCCATAGGAACCCTATCTTAAGCTTTCTTTCTGGTTTGGAAGTAAAATGAAATGTTTTCATGGCTTAAAACGTTGAGTAAGCCGACATACCACATTTTTGATCCGACTCGGATTCTGCCCCGACAGTCCGTAGTAGAACCCTCATAACTTTTTACTCCGATGTCGGTTGGATTTTACCCCGAATGGATCTAGACAATTCTTTGGTTGTATTTTTTTTCCTCACAGTACTATATTTGCGAGTCTATATTTGTTACAGTCGCAAACCTGAAGTCAAATTTGAAAAATTTTAACTACTAAGCTTTGCATAGCTATCTCGTAAGAAGACATATAAATTTCACCTTCAAGCTACTTAAAATCTAACTAAGTCGTTGTGAAGAAATAATTTCCAATAATTGAAATGTGACTCACCTTAAGTCGTAAACAGTTGGGGGTACTCATTCCTCATTTCCTCTTCCGTTTCCCAAGTCATTTCCTCAACGTTGTTATTTCTCCATACCACTTTCACAGAAGCTACATCTTTATTTCGAAGCTTTCTTACTTGCCGATCTAAAATCGCTATTGGTACCTCTGCATAAGATAAATCCTCAGGGACGTATCGCGCGCCGCGATGGATACTATATTTCGAGGGACGTATCGCGCGCCGCGATGGTTACTATTATCGAGGGTTGTATCGCGCGCCGCGATGGATGCATGGACAGATATGTCCCCCATGGGTCCCGGACTGAGAGATAGCGGGTGTGTATCATTAGGTCAGACATGCATCACTATACTTGACATTGCATTTCATTACATTGCACTTCTTTATTATTGGTGAACTTGATCTTGTGTGTTGCTGATCTTGTGAGTGCCTTTCTATGAAACTTGTGACTGATGAATATTGGGCTTATTGTTGAAGATATGCAATTGTTAGAGTGTTGTTGTTGAGGATATGAAACTATTGTTGTTGTTGAGGATATGAAATTGTTAGAGTGTTGTGTTGAGCTATGTG
>JAJOOR010086946.1:0-11635 GCA_036250505.1 Solanum acaule | reverse complement strand
CTAGGGCTGGGAAGATAAAACTGTATTTGACACAATAGTATTATTTTTGCATACCATCTGAAAAGGCAAAACCATGATACTAGTAGTATTTTATTGGGTAAATGATTATTATTTTTAGATCACATGATCCTTTTGAATTTAAATGGAGAACAAGGATGGTGAAAACAGCTTGTGGCTTTAATATCACATATATGAATATAGAGACTATTGAATTTTGTCAATTATTGAGTTAATTGGTCAAGAACTTATAATGAATGATGAAATACCCAAGTTCTGAATATAGGTATAATTGCTTATTTTTACTCTTGTTCAGAAAAAAGGTGTCGAACTTACGGCAAAATAACAGAAGACCAACTGAATTCCTCTATATACCCTGGCTCGGCTTCTTCTCCTTCTCCTGAAGATGCCGAAACCTATATAAGAAAAACAACAAACAAAGAGAAGAGGAAACACAAGTAAAATTCGAAATTAGAGTGTATTCACTTTCTCTGTATCTACCTTCAGTCTGAGCATTCCCTTAGAACCCACAAAATGTACACCCACTAAATTTTCCTTCTTCCTTCCAATCAATGGGTAATTTCTTCTACATTCAATTGCCTTCTTACCCCTCAAAACCCACGAGTTGGATGGAACTAGCAATGGTGGTTTTGAGAGTGCCATTGTCGGATTATACCAACCCATTTATGCACCAGTATTAAATGTAGAGGGAAACGTCCTTGGCTATTTGAATGGCTCCAGATATCTGTTGGCCTAATCTTTGTAAGTGCGTGGGCTGTCTCTCCTGTATTCTGTAAGTAGATAATCCACATATATATATATATATATATATATTTAGGCCACACACTTGGGTGCAAGTCAATAGGGAAATTCCCTATGTCTCCACACAAAATTCAATTATACATCTTCTCAAGATGAAAATTCAAACATGTAAATAAGCAATATTGAATTTGCGAAGTAATGCCGGAACACAAAGCAAACTCAAATTATATTCTAAAATACAATAACGTAGATGAAGTAAAGTCTAATAAACTTGGATGTGCAGATATGATTGTATTCAGATAAAATTAGGTTGTTTCGAATATATCACTTGTTTGGGACTGAGACGTTGTTGGGAGGTTTAACTTTGTTTTGGTACAACAATCTGGTAAATATCCTTAAAGCAGTCAACTTGAAAGGATTTAAATTGAATAAAAACAAGTAAAGGAAAACTGCAGCTCAACTGAACCAACAACAAAAATATGGAAACTACTAAATTTATTATCTTTTTGAACAGGTAAGTAATGAATTACTATATCAAATTTCCTAGGAATAAAATGTCAAACTAATCCATATTGGTGTTTCATTAGTGCAGTAACATGATTCTTATTGGAGGTGGAAGATATATAAAGAGACCTCATTAGCATATTAGATTTCCACAAAAGTTTATTCCAATTCTTAATGGATTTGTTGAAAAAACAATATACCTATCAGTATTATTTCTAAAGCAAATTCTAATGCAATTTCTTTTCATTAGCCTAAATTTGGTGGGTAGAGCTAACGTAGTTGCACGGGTTAACTTCTCGTAGTTCTGTATTATCATTCTCCACTTCTCCTAAGTCCTAACTCTCTAAACTGAATGAACTGGACACGACGATGAAAACTCACTCTAAGATTTGAGGGTGAGGATGACTTTAAATGAACTGGAGAGGACGATGAAAACTCAGTTTAACATTTGAAGGTTGTATTTCAATAAATATAATAAACCAAATTTGCTTTGGTAAGTCGCATATAGGAATATAGCACGGGCTAACAAGAGCGAGTTCAGGCTCGCAACTCGAACTTCAGACATCTTGTTAGTCATTCCTTAATAAACTCGGTCCCCTCCTGCCTCCAAGATCGATCAAAATTCATCGGAATCGCTGAACACCCAAATAACCAGAAATTTCAGGTTGTTGAACAGCTAAACAAGCCAAAATCACAAACTAAGTTCACACATACAATCAAAGGAGGAACTATGAATTCCCAAATCGGGGGAAGAAACAACATCAACTACAAAAAGAGAACTCAAATCAAAACTTAAAATCCAGAGCAGTGATGAAAGCGAACTCACAGACGTCAAAGGAACAACACCGAGATAGCGAGACTGAGCTGGAAGAAGAGGTTTATCAGCTTTGTGAAACCCAGCCAAACATTGCCAACCTTTTATCTCGACTACAATATCTTATAATTTTTGTTGACTTTAATCTATATATATATTAATAAAGCTAAGCTGACGTGGCATGCTTCAATGGCCACTATCACTATTTATTTATTTTTCTCAAAATTTTGAAGTTTTTCTTATTATTTATATTTATTATATTTTCTTAATTCTTAAATTTCTGATCTCCAATATTAAATATATGTAACATCTATTTTCTTATTATTTGAATTGATTATATTTTCGTAAATTCCTCTCTTATATATAGATTCTTATTAATTTTGTCCAAAAGAGAGAATTTTATGTATTCAATTTATATATTCTTTTTTTCTTTCTTTTGCGCTATTTCAACTTACACGTTTCTGCCATTTACCCTCATTCTATTCAATTTAATTCTTATTTATAGAAATTCAAAAGTCACAAACTTTTCGTTTAATTCAATTCAACAGTTCCAATTTATGTACATTATAAAGGTAGATAAAGAAAAATGATGTAGCACCTCTCTTTGGTCAAATATCTTCTTTTTTTTTTGTCTATTTTTTAAGTTTTTATCTCATTTCCTTAATTAATAATTTAATTAAAATATAGTCTCCTTATTTGTTGTTACCGTTACAGCCTTTCATAATTCATATTTATGGACAATTACATTTTTTCATAATAATACATATTTATGAAGGGTAAAGAATTTCTAAGGTCTACAAATGGAATTATAAATAATTTATATTTTACGGATACAAACATACATAGATGCAGATTGGATGGAAGATATATATGTATGTTGTTGTCTTCTTTATTCTTTATTTTCTTTCATACATTTCTCTTCTTTTGATTTCATTTTCATTATTAATGATATTGTTAATACATGAAGATTAGCAAGTACTTAAGTTATTGATGATGTGGTTTTACCTTTCACTTTGAATTTAGAGGAATTTTTAGAATTATGTGAAGGTATGTTTTTGTCGTTATGATGATATTGTTAATACATGAAGATTAGCAAGTAGTTAAATTATTGATGATGTGATTTTATCTTTCACTTTGTATTTGCAAGATTTTTTAGAATGATGTGAAGGTATGTTGTCGTTTTATTTTTTCATTATTTCCTATCAGGGAGAGGCTCAACGTAATTGGGGGACTAAAGCAAAATTTCAATTCGAGACCTAAAATATAAACAAACTTCGTATACACATGTATTCAAATTTTATTTCTATAAGTAATAAGTTGACAAATATTGAATATAGATAAGAGTTAGAACCATAGAATCTCATGAAGTTGATGACTTGGTATACCCCATTTTAATATGCTTGTTGTAATGCTTGAAGCTAAAATTTAAAAACACATAAAAAAGAATTTGTAATTCACTTTGTTCAACACTTTTCATTATTAATTCTTATTTTTAACAAAGTACTAAAGATGTTAAAGTGAGTAGAATAATATATTTTTAAAATATTATACTTTTAATCATAAATAATCAATTTTTTCTATAAATTTTCAAAAAATAATTTATTCTTGATAAAAATTTGGGGGGCTAAGGCATAAGCCTTGTTTTACAAAGCATAGAGCCGCCCTTGTTTCCTATAATACCTTTCTCTTCTCTTTTTTATTAGTGATGATGATATTACTAATACATGAAGATTAGCATGTAGTTAATTTGATTGATAATGTGAATTTATTCGCTTGATAGTCGTAGAAAATTTCAAATTTAATTATTATATTACAACATCATTTTGATTAAGACTTTGTTTTCAAGATATATAATGAGTTGATTAAAATTGGGTGTAGTATCTAATTATTAGATTGTTTTTATTATTTATAGTTGAATTTTTGAACATATGCTTTTGTGATGCTACAGATCTAATCAACTGAATTCAATCGAAACTTTCACTTGATCTCAAAAATATTTTCTTAAGAATCAAGAAGGATTAAGCAAATGAACTGATTAAATGTTTAACATATTTATTGATAATGAGTAAAAAGACGTTGTATTCAGCACGCGCATCTCCAATATATATATATATATATATATAATTCAGGAATGGTATTATATAATCTTATTGATAATCTATTACCTAGATAGCAATAGATGATTGGCTATATAATATCCTAGACGTGTATTAGCAAGAAGCTAAAATATAATAGTCCTTGTATGTATAATATCATTCATTAATCTTTTCCACTTATATATATATATATATATATGCATTTTCTTAATATAACACATAAATATCTTGATCACTTTTCTCATGTCTCCATATATATATAACAAGACTAAATCGTGAATAATCAACTAATGTGAGGCTTCAATACTATTTATTGCAAAATGTATATATATATATATATAGTAATAAAGTTAGGAATAGAAAAAGTGATGTGACATTTCTCTTTAGGGGAGAAATATTATTATTTTTTACTCTTTTTTTAGGATTTTTTTCTCAATTATGTGCTATATTAAAAACACTAAAATAATAATAATACTCTTATCTCTATTAAATAATATGCAATGTTAAGAAACTAAAAGGTCATGTTATTTAAATTTCTTAAATGTTAAATTTAATGGTCTTTATTTTCATAATTTCTACAATGTACTTTTTATCATCATAGCCTCTAAAATAAAAGAATAAAATGAAGGCTATTGAATAGTGATCAACTTGTGGAATTGAAAATCAACAAGAGATCGAAAGATTGCACATTCATTTCATAGTTTTTTTTCTTTTAGTCTTTAATAATTATGACAGTAAGAATGATGTTGCATTTTTTTAAATGCTCTCTTTATGATTTTTCTTTATTTTATATTTCATATAAATTTCTGATTGTCTTAAGTCTATAAATTCTTTTGGCTCAAAATAGTAATTTATGATTCTGATGAAGGTCTTTACTAACAAAACATTTTTTTTATAGATTGATAGAGAGATTGTAATATTTAATAAAAAAAATTAATAGTTTATCATTTTTTATCACCGCGCGAAGCGCGGACAAGTTTACTAGTTATCAAATATACAATTAATATAGACAAAAGATATGGGGAGTAGAATGTTGGATCATCTTATTCAAATGTCTTGTCTCTCATGTGTCTTTTACCATGGTAAATGAACAACTCTATTTATAGATTGATAAATCATTCCAAAAGTCACCATATTAAGTATCATAATAAATAGGTACATTCTTATCCAAAAGGTTCATAGAACCTAGGGAATACACAGATGATAAGTATAAGTTTATGGATAAACTTAATGGACAAATCCACTTAGTTCAATGAATTTATAACACTCCCCCTTGGATGTCCATACATAATGTGTCTCATTAAAACCTTACTAGGAAAAACCCAATGGGAAAAAGACTAATGAAAGAAAAAGAGTACACACATCTCATAATACGCCTTGATTGTTGCCTCAATAAAAACCTTACCATAAAATCCAATTGGGACAAAACCATGGTTGAGGAAAAGAGTATAGTGTGTATTTCACTTCCCCTATGAAAGCTTTACTTGATATCTCAGAGATGACGCATTCCTATCTTATATCTCAACTTCTCAAATGTTGGTATTGACAATGCCTTAGTGAATAAATCTGTAAGATTATCATTTGAACAGATCTTTATATCTTACGGTTATACTTTCGCACATTTGTATCACACTGACATTATATCTTGATTCATGGACTATAAGTCCAAAACATCATTTTTCAAAGTGAAACATAATATACTTGAATTGTGCATTATATTTGGCCAATCATGTATCTGTCCACATTATATGACAGATTTGAATTCAAGATCCTCATCATCATCTGTAGCATTGAGCGCTACTTCATATCAAAGATACCATCGACGGTCTTTTGACTCGATTCCAATACAACATAACTTATCGATATCTCTTCATATTTTATCATTTCAGGTACTTGAACTTTTGCCAAGGTTTTTATGAAGTGTTATGTCATAGTGCTCTTTTTAAAAGCACTTGCCTCATTATCATGATCATCCTGATTATTTGCTCCCCTCCTTTCTTAAGAAGTTTTTTCATTTGGAATTGATTGGTCTATTACGCTTCATGCATACCATAGACTTTGTCCCTTAAGGACTTCTCATTGGAGCATTTGCAACCGAATTATAACACAGAGTCAGCAAATTCATCTGGCAATTAATTTTCAACATTATGCAAATGAATTATCTCTTGAACTTCAAGTTCACATTTTTTATGAGGATCTAGATAATTCATCTCATAATTTTCAGTTGTCAATCATCTCTCCACTTGATGTTAGAAAATCTATTATTCACCCCAACCTCACTTGGGGATCCATCTTTGTGCGTGGTGGAACAATTAAATCAGATACCGCACATCAAATTTTAGATGAAAATTATTTGGTTCCTGACCCTAAACCAATTATGATGGGGAAACTGTGTTGGCTTGATGCATAGATGTATTGCAACAACCAAATCTTATTTGGGAGTTTTCTCTCATACTCATGATTTAGCTATAATTAGAGGCATACAATATCTGCTAAACCAATCAGCATTATCAATATAATTTCATAGTTTGAAACTGTGCTCTTAATTTTAACAATTCAAGCAAACAACCTTACAAAAATCAATTTGTAAGTTAAAAACAAAACACATGTGACCATCCCATAGATGCATCTATCATATAGTTACAAATGATCCACATGGCAGGTGAACGGGCCCATATTCACCTTTTTATATGTTCCAAAAACCTCGGGGAATACAATCCCAACCTTAGTTGGTATAATGGTACAATGATCATTTTATCATGAGAACAAGCAACACAAGATAATTCTTGAAGAATCTTTTATTTTTTCATTATATAAGCCATGTGAATTCTCAATTACTTTTGCATCACATTTAAATCAGAATGGCCAACCGGTCATGCTAACTGATATTTATTTTTCTCAAACCTCCCGTAGAGGTGAGTTGTGACATATATCATTATTCTCAATCCTCTCATAGAAGTGATTGGTGGCACATATCCAACCCATAATGATTTATCACATCTTGATCCATTCTCTTTCAGAATGATTGAGCATTCACGATGCTTATCACAAGTCACATTCTCTTCAAGGAATGAACTAATCATTTATATGTGTTTCATAAATTTGCATTATAAGCACATTGTCATGCCTTTGCATGACCCACCTCAACATCACTTTGAAATGTCAAGTATACCACCACTTTGTCTTCCTTTCTTTTGATGGAGGATTTTTATAAATTTATCAAATTATTAGGTCGCACAGCGACCACGGGTCCAATGACCTTTTATACCATTTTGATGATAAAATTATTTTCATAGTTTGAAGGTCTATTTGAAAAACTCATATTATTCTTTCTTTTATAATTACCACAGTAATGACTATTATAATTTTGTCCATTCATGCCCTTATTCATACATTCAATCAATTGCCATCTTTCACACTTATTATTCACTGCTACCACATTCATATGATAGAATGGAGCAATTTTGGATGGATTTCAAATTTATCATTTACTGCTACCACATTCGCTTCAGGGAATGGAGCAAATTAAATGGGATGAATTTCATGGCTTTTTATCAAAGTCTTAGTCATCATTATATCATCACTATGGTGCATTGACTCAAACTCAATGTCTTACCCATATAAGACGTGCTAGGCCATAATTCTATGGGACTTGAACCCAATCCTTATCATCATGGTGCATCAAAACTCAAATTGATGTCTTACCCTCTTGGTGCGATAGAACATGAATCTACCGTCTTACCCTTAAACATTTTTCATTATGGTGCATCCAGACTTTAACTTGATGTTTTACCCTTTTGGTGCGATGGGACTTGAATCCACCATCTTACCCTTAACCAACGGTATAATAGGCCAAAGTACAACATGACTCACCCTTTGAGTCTTTCAAAATAATCAAAATAATATTCAAACTCATGCTACTAAATCTTTATACCTTCTTCTATTTAAGGAATTTTGTAGAGCATGTCATATTCAACCAGTAGTAGTGTCTTTGGTTCCTGGTCAATATAAGTGACCGAACACTAGTGTATTCTAAATCATAAAAAGATTCTATAAAATACATACCTAATTTTATGCATATTATACCTTGATTCCAGTAGTTATCATTTTTCCTTCTTGATTCTCATAACAAGATCAACCAAAACATGAGCTAAAGAAAAACTAAAATTCAATCTCAATTTGCTAGAGTCTCGTATTGATAATGTGTTATAAATTATAAACAATATACTACAAATAATATAGACAAAAGATATGGGGAGTAGAATGTAAAGAACATCTTATTCAAATGTCTTTTTGTCTCTCATGTGTGTCTTTTACAATGGTGAATGAATAACCCTATTTATAGGTTGATAAATCATTCCAAAAGTCACCATATTAAGTATATAGTAAATAGATGCATTCTTATCCAAAAAGGTTCATAGAACCTAGGGAATACACATAAATGATAAGTATAAGTTTATGAATAAACTCAATGGACAATCCACTTAGTTCAATGAATTTATAATATGTAGGACTTTTTACTTCAATTTTTGCCTAACAATCATAAGTAGACTAAGGTTAACAAATTACTGAATTAGGTCATCATTGTGTTTTCCAGAGAAATATTAAAAATACCTTCCAATTTGATGCAATTATTAGTTTGTAGTCTTAAAAACATTTTTTTTATTAACTAACTAAATTTAGATACACCATCAATCTGCAACATGACATAACAAGTGATCTCAAACACTTATAGGAGCATGTAATTCTTAATAAAAAGCCGAGACAAGTGTTGAAAATACTCTTAAACTTGATGAGAATTCAGGGGTGTATTTTACTCATGTTGCAAGATTGAAGGTGTATTTATATTTAGTCAATCAAGTAAATGAGTGTTTTTAAGACTGTCAATAATTTGGAGATAAAAATAACAATTCACATCAAATTTAAAAACAATTTCAATACTTCTCTCTTGTGTTTTTCAACCTTTCAATTTTTTAATAAAAAACAAAACAATTATCCATTTTATGAGAATATAAGATTCCCATATTCTCATACTTAAGAATGGGACAAGCTAAGTACCATTTTATGAGAATATAGGATTTTCAAGTAAGCTATCAAAAATAATATTCCTCTATCACAATCCAAAAGCCGCAAGTCAAATCATGACACCTATCTTCTCTCATAGATAAGTGTCCATGCTACTATCCAACATATTTAAAAATAAAGTAATTAATGTGGAAGTAATACATTAACAATTAGTTTAAAATCATAGAAAATCTTTGACAAAAATTAAGTATATGAAAATAAACATACAATCCCAACACTTTGTGACATGGAGTTCGGCCTCAAAATGGATATATTTGGAACACTACGGACCAAAAGGGAACCTGTCTAAAAATACAGATCAAAATGGACACTTCGCTCATTTGTGACATTTGTCACAAACAAATTTAACTCCGTCAGACACCCCAAAACCTAAAAAAATATCACACATTTTAAAGGTAGTTCGCCCACTAGTGGGTGAAATATAATTATTTTTATTAACTTCTCACGTGAAGCTATATGATGTCTCAATTTTAAGTGTATTGTGAAGTCTTTTTTATACATAAAATTTTGAGTTTTTTCAATAATGAAAGTATAAAAAAACTATTTTTATAAAATAAATTTTACTATTTCTTACAATCATAGTAAATAAATACTAAGGTCGAAGGAGACAACGATTCCTTTTCTGACCTCTTATGAAAATTTTTTTAAAAAAGGAAACAAGTGAATATCCATATATTTTGAAGTGAACAACTTAATTATTTACCTTTGAACGTGCACTTGCAAAACCTACGACCGTGATTTCTTGGAGTCCTTGATGTTTTCATTTTACAATACTCTTTCCATGTATAAATATCTTATTCAATTGAATATATATACCTTCCGGATTGTTGAGACATGACTATCATGTAAGAATAATTCTTACTTATGGCCCAAGTATACTTGTGGCCCAAGTTTACTTGTGACCCAAGTTTACTTGTGACCCAAGTAATATCATGAATAATATTTGATAAAAAATAGATCTCGTCCGTACATTGGTTACTTAATTGACGTATCAGATTAAGGCTTAACCTCTATAAATTGGTCATTCCTCCACCCATTAGGGTTACCACATATTCTCTACATTACTTTCATCGCTGACAGTTGTGGTAACGTAAGGCTAGGGCAAGGAGGTAGAAACCAATTTACAACTAACGCTTTCGCTTTTCTCTGTTCATTCTTCCACATCATGTATGTACCCCTAACGATCTCTATGTAAGATTATCGTGTTCAAGATCCTGATGTGTATTAAAGTATTTAATCTTACATGTGGCATCCGAGCCTGGATTGTTGGAACGGATAATCTTCATAAATTATATAGAGCAACTTACAAAAATGACTATATTTATAGGGTTATTAAAGATTAAAGTTCAATAGCTATAAGTATGCTATTTACAAAAAAATGCCTACAATTTATGTCTTATTATAGTTGTATTTTTGTATATATTTTTTATTTTTCTATTTAAACATTGATACAATTTTAATTATAATGAACTAAATAAGGAAAATGTATTAATTGTACAAATGCAAATTGGTATCTCTATTTATAGAACTTAAAGTATTAATATATCAAGGATACAAGTAATTATAAAATTTAGGGGTCGTTTGGTAGAGTGTATAAGAACAATGCAAAATAAGGTGTATTAGTAATGCTTGCATTAGTAGTGCTTGCATTAGTAATGCTTGCATTAGTTATGCCTGCATTATTTCTTATACACTGTTTGGTTTGATGTATTAGAAATAACAAATCTTACATAATTTCTATTAAAAAAATTATGTAATCTTACAAAAATACCCTTCACACTTTATTTCTTTGTACACTTCCTTTGCAACAAGGTTCTTTGCTAAAACATCAAAAAAGATTTCTTTGCTAAAACATTATTTACTCCTATTCTCTTTTTTTTTTCAAATATAAAATTAAATAGTTGTTACAATATTGAAATAAGATTTTCTACTATATTAGAAGAGTGAGTCCCTATTGGTATCAACATGTGTGTTTTTTGTCAAATTTCAATTTAGAAAGGATACTGTCGTCATTTTCATTAACTATTCAATTCTCAATATTGTGCCATCTGTTTTTGATTGCCACCACATTATAACAGGTGGCTTTCATGCATTTCCTTTTCCATTCCTCTTTTCTTCTTTTTGTATTTTAATCAATTCCTATCTGAAAAAATTATTGTTGTAATAAGCAAAAGGGAAAAGAAGGAAAAGAGAGTCTTGTCCATCAACTTGCACTTGAATTTTTTTCATGTCTATAATGTTCTTTGAAGAATTATCTACTATGAATTGTTTCAAGAATCTGCAATGTTGTTATAAAATATTGTGTCTAAAATTTGTTATTTGAATTGTAAGTTCACTTTATCTGCAGTTTAGGAAGTATGGAATTAAGGGGGACATT
>JAJOOR010086944.1:0-15570 GCA_036250505.1 Solanum acaule | reverse complement strand
TTTCTTGGGTTGTTGTACTTGAGCTGAGGGTCCTCCGGAAACAGCCTCTCTACCTCCACGAGGTAGTGGTAAGGTCTGCGTACACTCTACCCTCCCCAGACCCCACTTAGTGGGATTTTCACTGGGTATGTTGTTGTTGTTGTTGTTAACAGTGTTTTCCTTAAATCCAAAGGTGACAATGATTTCATTAAACTTAAGGTACCATTGCCGAAAAACTTGTTTAAGTCTGTATATTGACTTTTTAAGTCTACACACCTTGTGTTCCTTTCCTTTGAAAGGAAACCCCTCAGGTTGATTCATATAAACTTCCTCCTCTAAATTCTCATTCAGAAAAGTTGTTTTCACATCCATTTGATGTAGCTCTAAGTCATAATGAGCTACTAAGTCATTATAATTCTGAGTGAATCTTTTCTAGAAACATGTGAAAATGTTATTTTATAGTCGATGTCATATTTTTGAGTGAAATCTTTGGCAACAAGTCTGGCCTTGTGACGCTTAATGTTGCCAGTTGAGTCGTGTTTGGTCTTAAAGCCTCATTTACACCCAACTCTTTTGCAACCTTCGGACAATTTAACAAGGTCCCAAACTTCATTATGTTTCATTGATTTCAATTCATCTTTCATAGCTTCTAATCATTCATCAAAATTCTTACTTTCAATGGCTTGTGAAAATGAAACTAGATCATTATCAATTTCTGACTCGTGTATATATACCAAATAACCATCAGAAATAGTAGATCTCTTTTGTCTTTGAGATTTTCTTAATGCTACTTCTTGTGGTTCATCTACTGTGGGTTCATCATTATGACTTCATTGTGATTAATAGGAGTATTAATTTGTTGTTCTTGTTAATTGTTAGGTTGTACAACAATTTCAGGAACAACAATTTTAAAAGAAGTGCATGGTAGAAGAATTTGTATCATAACTTATTTAATTTCCGCATTACGTGGTTCTTCACTCCCACTAACTTCACCATTCTCAATGAGCCTAGCATTTCCAGCATCTACTATTCTCGTACTATGATTAGGATAGTAAAATCTATACCCCTTTGATTTTTATGGACAACCAATGAAGAATACACTGATTGTTCTTGAATTCAGTTTCTTTTTTTGTGGGTTATAAATTCTAACTCTTGTCGGACAATCCCAAACATGCAGGTGCCTTAAACTAGATTTTCTCCAGTCCATAGTTCAAAAGGTGTCTTTGAAACTACTTTACTAGGAATCCTATTTAACAAGTAAACGATAGTCCTTAAAGCATACATCCACAACGAAAGAGGTAAAGATGAATTACTCAACATACTCCTAACCATATCCATTAATGTACGATTACACCTTTCAGACACACCATTTTTTTTTTGTGGTGTGCCCGACATTGTGTATTGAGCACATATGTCATGTTTCTTTTAGGAATTTAGTAAATGAACCAGGGTGTTGTCCAGTTTCATCGTATCTTCCATAATACTCACCACCTCTCTCTGACCTGATTATTTTCACCTTTATGTCTAGTTGTCTTTCAACCTCATTAATAAATACCTCTAAAGCATTTATCGCTTGAGATTTTTCATGCAACAAATAACGTGAAAAATTATCAGTAAAGGTGATTAAATATTTTTTTTAGTGAAAGATGCAATATCAAAAGGACCACATATATAAGTGTGTATAATTTCAAGAAATTGTGTGCTTCTTATGGCTCCTTTATTTGTATGTTTTGTTGGTGTTTCTTTAATACAATCCATAAAAACCTAAATTTCATTCTTAACTAATCTTTCCAGTCTTTCTTTGGATATGTGACCTAAACGTTGATGCCACAAGTAAGAAGATTGTTCATTCACCAAACTTTGTTTAGTTCCAATATTATGATGCAAATTTAAGAGTGTTTTGGTAAACAGATTATCAAGATTTATTTTGTATAAGCTATCACAAAGAATATCAGTACCAATGAGATGATTATGCTTAAACAAGCTAAAACATCCACTACCAGAATTAAAAAAATATCCAACCTTATCTAACTTATACAAAAAAAAAAAAATTCTCAAAAAAGAAGGTACATAACAAGTTTCAAGTAAATCTAAGTGACTTCTAGTAAAGAGGATTAAACGATAAGTCCTGAGAGCCTCAATTGGAGCCTTCACTTTATTTTCCATATACACAAATCTTTCCTTTCTTTATGATCTGTGTTATTAGGAATACCGGCAACATATTAGAAGAAACATGACTAGTACACCAGAGTCAATCCATCAAATATTATAAAAAATTCCAGTAAAATTTGATTCGAGACATGTAAAAGCACAATAATTACCTTTCTTCTCAAACCATATCTTACGTTTCAGACAACTTATCTGAAAGTGTCCAGATTTCCCAGAAGAACGACACTTATTGTCACGACCTACCCACCGAGCCATGCAGACACCTACCCTAACACCTAAGTAGGAGAACCCTCATATCCCAATAGTTAAAAATCATGCGGAATATTTAGAAAACTACAGAATAAAGGAATTTCATCTAATGTTTTTATTAAACAAGAGTTAAAACGACTCAGAGTTAAGACTTGTAAAGTAATTAACACCCTCTGAGATCTAGTCTAAACAGGTACATGAGCTACTAAGAGTACAATGCAAGACATAATAATGAAAAGACACAACTCCCACCATGCGGGAGGAAAAATAGAAGCTGCTGGAGATTTTCTTTGTCTTCACCTACGAAACATCACCGAATCTGCATCCAGACTATGTCCACGACCACATTCTAACTACCAAGTATAGCACGCTCTTAGTTTTTCTTTACCATGCTACAACCTGGTTTGGGTCTCTACCATTCACAATTCACTACACAACATGATATCTCCAACTAACTTCAACATCGCAACCCCCACATAATAGAACATAAGGAATAACCCACCAAACAATTCATGAAACATGTCCAATTCCACATTATGAATAATACGAACAATTACACCTATAAAACAAGTCAATGGTCCTCTCATGGAACACAAACCCAAACGGTTAGTGTACCGGTTCGTGGTACCCGATCCAATGTTTATGCCGAAATGTGGCAACCGATCCCATAATTATGTCGGAACGTGGCATCCGATCCAAGTTAGTGTGTCGGAACGCAACAATCAATCCATTCAATAAGGCACAATCACAATCACAAGTATATTCTCAAATCATACAATCAAGTCATGATTCATGGCATTCATCATTCATCTATACTCATTTACAATTAGTGTGATCAATAATGCAACATTCACATACATACATGTATTATAATGAAGCAAGAACAAACATACATCACACAACATGAAATCACAACCATCACCTCAACCCTATTCCACAAAACTAGGGTTTTTTCCTACGGTATACGTCTAATATACCACTTAGGGATATACGCACAATCAACCCTTGTTCGATGCACGAAAGCCTAAGCATGAATTCTACCATCAATTTCATCATACTACGCAGTGAATAACAAATTCATAACTACTCAATAATTAAACTTAGCCTACCTGGGAGCCAAGTATTCGCAAAGGGATTATAGATGAATTTCTGGTTTCCAACGATGGGACGGTGGATTTGACCGGAATTTCTCAAGCTATCGCCATCCCCACGCTAGAAATCTCTTCCTCCTTCTTTCCCAATATTAGAGCAGCTTTTGGAGGGTTTCCGGGGTGATTTACGTCTAATTTAGGTGTTTTTGAAAGAAGGAGAAAATAATATTTCGCGTTATTTACATTTTGTCTCGCCCAACCCTCTCTGGTAGCTACTTACCCCGCCGTGGTGCCGCTGCCCTAGCGGTATCTGGCCCACCCAGGCGAGACAGTGGTCTAGTATTTTCCCCAGAGTTTTTGTTTTGCCTAAATAACGACGGTTCGAGTCGTTACAATAAATACCAATTTACCCCTCGTTTGTCCCCGAACGACTAGTGGACGGATCATTACGCACCCTATCTTGAAGTATCTTTAACTAACGAATCGGTCCTTTACAAAATCACGGATGATGAAGGTTTTTCAAATCTGAATCACGAAAGGTTCTATACTCAAAGGACCGGTTAGGGACATGATGCAATGCCCGGAAAAGAATTGCGTTGTAATTTACACAGCCTGACCCCGCCAGGGTGGCAACCCTCTCGCTAGGACGGGGGCGCTGTGGCGAGAAATCTCCCGCTATAGCGAGAGATCAGAAACAGTAAAAGGGGGAAATGGAAATGGTTTCCCCATTTCCTCATTTTCACTTTCAAACACTTCCAAAACTCTCTCAATCACTCTCCTCCAACGTCAAAACTCAGGTAATAATATTGTTCCTTATGCTCTTTACTTCACTACTTACTTAACCATGATTGCATGACATTAAACGATTGATTAGAATAAGTTTACGGGTAGTTTATCGAAAATGACACTAGGTTGCTTGATTTGTTATGAAAACGTAGCATGGGTACTTCCTTTACGTCTCCACAACGTCCTAGACGTAAGGATTTTGTAAAAATATAGTTGAATTGGTACCAAAACGGGTGGGGGAAGTTAAAGGGTCTCTTAATAGAAACTTGGATTTGAACATTATTTAGGGGTTATTTTGTTAATATGACTGCATATTTAGGTTCTAGGGTACTTAATATACTCTAATCTGCTGAAATTCTGTGAAAAATGGAGGTTTTGGGATGAAGAGGAGCCATGATCGTGCCTGATGTTTGTCCAAGATAAAGGCCGCTTTAGCGCCCTTCTTCTTGCGGCAGCGGCCTCCCTTATCCCGTTATGGCGGGATTTGGGCTGCTATAACGGGATTCCATGGGGCAGTGGTTGAGTCCCTTAAACTAGAAAATTTTCTTTTTCTCTTTAAACCGGATATTTCCCACTCTCATGGCCTTCTAATGTATATATATTCAAAACTTTTGCAGGCTTTTCTAAATGGCTGGTCTTAACGAGGAAAATATGTCTTTTGTCTGATTTCCCAATGTTGCTAGTCGAGAAAGATACCCTGACTATCAGAACAACAAGTTTTGATGTGAGATGGGCTTTGTCTTTCTTAGACTGGAGGAGAAGGTGTCTGCCTTTCATGCTCGCGTAATGGAGTTCGAATGGGCTCCACTGACTAAGGATCCCCCTGTTGCACGCTTCGACTGGGTGAGGGAGTTCTATGCCATTCTACCCACCGTTCGCTGGGACGATCCCCATCCTACCATTTGCATTCGGGGAGTCAGCCTCCCTTGAACGCTACTACCATTAATGAGGTACTAGAGGTGCCCGAGGCCTCAAATGCACAGTACGAGGCCAAGCTGAGGGAGATGGATCTGGATTGGCTAAGAGACGCACTGGTGGAGCCTGCACATTGGTACAGAGTTTATTGGCCTACTACAGAGGGTATCACTAGCACGGACTGGTCACCTGATGCTAAGAGGTGGCTACACTTGGTTACTAAGAGAATCCTCCCGTCGGGCAACCGCACAGACGTAACATTTCCTCGGGCCTTGGTGGTGGCGTGCGCGGTGCAGGGCATTGAGCTGAATGTGGGGGCACATATTATTTCAGAGTGAAAGATGTTCTACTGAGGCAATAAGAAGGCATTTTTCCTACTCGAACTCGTGACTGCGTTGTACAAACAGGCGGGGGTACCCCTATTAGATACTGATAAGGTACTTCTTATGGATCCCCCCCCCCCCCCTTCACTCTCATTTGGTTAGACATGACTTTACTTCTTGGAGCAAGAGGAGGAGGAGGGACAGGGCCAGCAGCAGTCAGGCGGCTGCAGAGTTGGACGACGAGGAAGGCGACGACACTTGTCCCACCCGGTCCCAGCCCCCACTCTCAGGTGCACGGGTAGAGGAGGACCTGACGGCTGTCCGGAAGAGATTGGGGCGCTTCTTTGTTGACACCACCCTGGTTTCACCCAACACCGCCCTGGAGGTCGAGATGCTACGTCGCGAGCTGCGCCAGGAGAGGAGGAAGGGCTTGGAGAGGGATCTCCTAATGGTCAGGATATGAAAGGTGGTAAGAATTATGTTCACCTGCGTCGCCCCGGGGTAGGAGATTCCCCGAGTCGAGAAAGGAGATTTCCAGCATTTCACTTTTATGGACGAGGCAGTGATCGGCCTGGTACCTCCGGAGGATCTCGATTCTGATGACGACACCTCCTAGGGGTCTTGATTTTGGTTTATTGCCCTTCTTGGGCTTGTGATTTGAACAAAACTCTATTTATTTTTTCGCTTTTCCTTATGTTTTGTAGCACATAGATGCTGGTTTTTCTGATGTTTTTCGCAGCTAGAAATTAATTGCTAGGTTTCTATACTCGATCCTTCGATTGCTGAGCACTGATTGAATAGTAGGGTTAACTTATATACGATCTTGGGGTTTATTTGGGTAGCTTGGGAAAACAAAGGAGGCAGGTTGAGGTTCTATCTCGCCCCGTCCTGCTCTGGCGAAAGAATTCCCGCTCTGGCAGTCTCTCCCTAGCGGGAATGATCCCGCCCCAGCGACTCAGGCGGAACCAGAACCCAGGCCCAAAATTCTTTTGGGGTATTTCTCGCTCCTAAACTTTCCTTAGATTCCTCGACTATAACTGGGCATTTAGGATAACCCATTTAGCTAGGAAATCATTATCTACCCCCGGGTCAGCCCGACGGAGCATGCACTTCATAATCCCTTTACGCTACTTAAACACTACAACATACTCATTCCAGGATACACATTCACACGATTATTAGTTGGTCGCAACACATATCTAGATTCAATTTTACGAATCACTCATAGATTACCCTCGCACCAAACTTAGTTATGACTTTCTTCTCACAACGAGTTTCACGATACTCAAGTAGTTACCACTTACGTAATTTTAACAATTCAGCCAGCATATTACACATATCAAATTTCAGATACACATTTATTGTGCACCTAATCATATCATCATATCCAAGCAAAGAACAACTTTCACATTCACAGTAAAATCAGACAACAAGAAGCACGCATTCACAGTTTCAAGTTACAACTCACAGAAAAGTCCAACTTCTAAATTAGCTCATTCCATAGATGACCATTACTGGTCATCCATACGTCTATGCAGCCCCTAGGGCCAGATACCAATTTGGAACCTTCTCAGTTCCAATTTACCTTGCTCATGTTCCTTCAGTTGTAACTACGACGTCTAGTTCACTTCGTTGAGATACCAATTGGACTCAACTCGTACCACAAGCGACACTCGCACGAAGGGAGAGAAAAGATGGGACAACTTCCTAGAATGCTTTATAGCTTCCTAAGGATTAGGTGTGGACTTCAACACAACAATCCGCATAAGTCTATTCCATATTTTGCTCTTGTACTAGGAGACCGGTAACCTGGGCTCTAATACCAATTCTCACGACCCACTTACCGGGCCGTGCGGGCACCTACCCTAACACTTAAGTAGGAGAACCCTCATATCCCAATAGTTAAAAATCATGTGGAAAATTTAGAAAACTGCAGAATAAAGGAATTTCATATAATGTTTTTATTAAACAAGAGTTAAAACGACTCGGAGTTAAGACTAGTAAAGTAACTAACACCCCTAGAGATCTAGTCTAAACAGGTATAAGAGCTACTAAGAGTACAAGGCAAGACATAATAATGAAAAGACACAACTCACACCATGCAGGAGGAAAAATAGGAGCTGCTGGAGATTTTCTTTGTCTTCACCTGCGAAACATCATCGAATCTGCATCTGGACTATGCCCAAAAGGCATAGCAAGAGTAGTATCAGTACAACCGCACGTACTGGTAGGCATCATCCGTCAACCCAAATACCCACCGCATAATATAAGAAATCAACTGGTGAAACATGCAATAAGACTAATCGTTCATCCACCTTATATTCCCAACCACCTCAAAAGCTCTTACCATACTCGCTTCGTTCTTGGTCATACCTACTCATTCTATCCTTTTAAAAAGCGTTCCGCAAATAACTAATACCCACCCGGTCAACACCCACGACAAGCCTACACTTTACTCCCATATCCACTCAACTTGTAACCTTGTATTTCGCCTATCAAGGATTACTACCCCTAACTTTAACAATAATAACCACGACCACATGCTAGCTACCAAGTATAGCACAGGACTCTTAGTTTTTCTTTACCATGCTACAACCCAGTTTGGGTCTCTACCATTCACAATTCACTACACTCCCTGATATCTCCAATTAACTTCAACATTGTAACCCCCACATAATAGAACATAAGGAATAACCCACTAAACTCTTCATGAAACATGTCCAATTCCACATTATGAATAATATGAGCAATTACACATATAAAATAAGTCAATGGTCCTCTCATGGAACCCAAACCCAAACTGTTAGTGTACCGATTCATGGTACCCGATCCAATGTTTATGTCAGAACGTGACAACCGATCCCATAATTATGCCGGAACGTGGAAACCGATCCAAGTTAGTGTGTCGAAACGCAACATCTGATCCATTCAACAAGGCACAATCACAATCACAAGTATATTCTCAAATTATATAATCAAGTCATGATTCATGGTATTTATCATTCATCTATCCTCATTTACAATTAGTGTGATCAATATAACAACATTTACATACATACATGTATTATAATGAAGCAAGAATAAACACAACATGAAATCACAACCATCACCTCAACCATATTCCACAAAACTAGGGTTTTCTCCTATGGTGTACGTCTAATGTACCACTTAGGGATATACGCACAATCAACCCTTGTTTGGTGCACGAAAGCCTAAGCATGAATTCTACCATCAATTTCATCACACTACACAATGAATGACAAATTCATAACTACTCAATAACTACCCCTAGCCTACCTGAGCGCCAAGTATTCGCAGAGGAATTATAGATGAATTTCTGGTTTCCTGACGACGGGACGGTGGATTTGATCGGAATTATGCAAGCTATCACCATCCCCACGCTAGAAATCTCTTCCTTCTTCTTTCCCAAGCTTAGAGCAGCTTTTGGAGGGTTTCTGTGGTGATTTACGTCTAATTTAGGTGTTTTTAAAAGAAGGAGAAAATAAGATTTTACGTTATTTACATTCTGCCTCGCCCAACCCACTCTGCCGCCTACTTACCCTGACGTGGCGCTGTCGCCTACTTACCCTGCTGTGGCGCTGTCGCCCTAGTGGCATCTAGCCCGCCCAAGCAGGATAATGTTCTAGTATTTTTCTCGGAGTTTTTGTTTTGCCTAAATAACGATGGTTCGGGTCGTTACACTTATCATCCTTATATTCCTTCTTATGTACTTGAGATGAAAACTCATTAACATTACGTAGCTTTTGCTTTCCCTTATCATGCTTCTTTCCTTTCTTTCCATCTCTTTGATGACTTACAAAGTTGATGGAGTGGGTTCCTTTATTCTTTATCCTTATTTCCTCTTAAACTAGCATTCCGTGCAATTAATACACGTTCTATTTATCTTTCATGGTGTTGTAGTTCATTTGGAAAGAACCATACTCAGACGGTAGTGAATTGATAATGAATTGTATAAGGAAATTTTGTTCCACTTCCATTCCCAAAAAACTTAAGTCTTGTTGCTATGTTATTCATTTAAATGACTTTCTCATGCATGGTACGAGAATCATAAAAATTCATGGTCACCAAAGTACCTTTAGTGTCCCAACAAGAGACTTATCAGAAATTTGAGAGGATTCTTCCACAAGTTTCAGAAATTCTTTTGCATTCTCAATTTTGGGAAAAGTTGTCTTAATGTTGCCTGTAATATTCATTTGCCTGAACATTAGACCTAATCTGTTAGATCGGTCTCAGTGCTTATAATATGACATTTCTTCAACACTGCTAGTTTCAGTAATAGCAATTGGCTTCTCAGTGTAAAGTGCAACATCAAGATTTAGAACTCGAGGATGGAATTTGATTTGTTCACACCAATCTGAGAAGTTAAGACGGTCAAAGGTCGTAACAGAGGCAGAGTGCGAACAAAGAGCAAATGATGCAAATAGAACATGCTCATTTGTTATTACTTTGAGTTATGAGTTTAACACAAACTATTAGATTCAAAAATGATTTATGTATTTTAAATGTATATTGATGTCCTCCTTTGGGCGAAACATCAAAATACAACTTTAGACATAATGATGCTTAAATGTGAGTTCAACATAATTCAATCATTTTTAATGTGTAATTAATAATATTTATTATCTTTAGATAAATAAATAAAACTAACGACTCATCTAAATTATCTCCTTAATGTTAAATGGTTCTAAAAATAGATAATCAACCTTTGGGTGATCCATAAATATCTTATAACCAAAATTTCAATTTACCCATAAGAATTATATCGGTTATAGGCATCAAAATTAATGAATAATTGAATATAAGTTTAATCATTATTATAGAATTAATTCTTCATAAAGATTCAACCACTTTGGTGATTAACGAATCACATATATATAATTTCAAAAATAAAATACATCATAAAAATGAATAATTATTTCCCTTAATACTAAACACTTCACTGTTAAACTTCATGAAAATATAAAATTATTCAAGTAAACACATAGTTGCTCTAAAACACCAAATCATGCCGAAATAGTGTAGACAACAAATCATAGTAAACTACTAATAGATAGTTTTAATCCCTAATTTACATAATTAGTCAAAAAATTAGAAGAAACATTAATATTAATGGATAATCACTAGTTCTTAAACATGGCTCTAATACCACATGTAAGGATTTAAAAGATAGTGAAAACATCAGCAATCTAAACATTCATAAATCTTATCAATAATTCATGATCGTAGAACTATATGATTTTCACACACACTGATAAGAGAAAAATATTTTATATATATATATATATATATATATATACACACAAAGTTGTTATTTAATTTTAATACTAATATTTTTAATTTTTCTTTGCAGAAAATGTTGCAATACTTAAGAAAACATCAACAAAGTAAATATGTGGTAAAAGAAATACAAGTGCTGATTTACAAGAAACTATCCAACACAAATGGAGATATTAAAGAATTAAGAAAGAGAGAAACGAGAAGTTGTGCAAATATGAAAAAGAGGTTGACACATTTTTTTTGTGTGTGGAACTCACAAGCTAAAAATGGAAAGAAGAACAAATAAGAAAGAAAGAAATTAAAGAAATATGTAGCAAATATGGAAAACAAAAGTTGAAAAATGTAGTAGCATGGTAGCCACCAAAGTGGAAAACAAAGCAAAAGACAAGCTAGAAAGAAAACTTTGTCAAATGTTGGTGTGCATTGGACTTACCATTTTAATTTTGTCAAAAATCTCAACTTGCAAGTGGACAAATTAAGAGAAAAGGGTGATTTCCATCTTCAGAGAATGACTATAAATAACACGAGGAGTAAGTTGCTATAGCAGTAGAGGGGCAGAAACAAAACAATCTATATATTTCTTTAAGTTCTTCTTGTACTATTTTTTAGTTATCTGATGTTGAAAATTATTCTAGTTCCTCCTTTTAATTAAATAGTGAAATTATTCTTCTTGAATATTTCATCTATTTTCTTATTTAATGGAGAAAAATATTTTCGTTAGTGGTACCATTTCTATTAGAGAAAATGGCCTAAAGCCCCCCACCCTATACCCGAAATCCCAACTACACACTCGAACTTAACGGGTGTCCTATTATCCTCCTGGACATTTTATTTCTCTATTTAGTGCACACCTGAGTGCTGACCTATCATAGGAGGTGAGAGCGCCTCCTCTAGGCGCGTTAGAGGCAATAAATTGGCAATGGTCATCTTCCCCAAATTAAATAAACATTTGTTCATTCTTCCCCACCACTAATCCTTGTTCCTTCTTCAATATTTTGACGATTTTCTTTCAAAAATGGCTAGGTTTTAGTTGTTTATATTCATTTCTACTTTAAATCTTGAAATTAGGGTTTGTAATCTGCTCTAATTTCTTATTTAAGTTCTCTAATTTGAATATTGAATCTTCTCTAAATTCGTTAAAAATGACAAATGAAAACTTGAATAAGCTTTGTATCGATGAATCAGACCCAATTCTCAATGTTGTTGTGAGATGCAAACATGAACTTTTGTTGAATTTGCAAACTTTTTGGTCGAAATTAAATTCGACCAAGAATTGGGGGAGATGAAAAGGAGAAAAGCGAAAAGAAAGAATTGGGGGTAAGGGGTGAGGTCGTTTGATCTTTAAGAGGGAAAAGGAAAGATTGAAGTGGGGCCCGCGCGTGCAAATCACGTTAGTCAATATATTTGGTTTATGTGTATTGATCAGCACTCAGGTGTGCACTAAATAAAAAAATAAAATGTTCAGGGGGTGATAGGACACCCGTGAAGTTGGAGTGTGTAGTTGGGATTTCGAGTATAGGTTGGGGAGGCTTTAGACCATTTTCTCTTTCTATTATGGAGTAATTTTCTTTTGTGTTGGGAAACTAACGACTCTTGATATTTCTATATAATAGTAAGTATTATTTCTAAATTTTATGTGTGTGAGCTTAAGTTATAGATTTAATTTTATTTATTTTATAGTTAGATGTTATTTTATTTATTAACATATATCTATTGTTTACTACGTATTAACATATTACTAATTCTATAATCGAGAGAGGCGGAAGAAGTAATACCGTTAATTGAAGTCTTGGTATATTGTTAATATTTTAGTGACATCTATCTATTTTATGTTATAATTAAATCTACACTTATTTGTAATCAAGACAAGCAAATAGTGTAATAATTAGTTATAACAAATAAGGTAATCTAAAGAGACTTACTTAGAAAAATATGTTTTAGTTCAAAGTACATATTTCTTGTTCTTAAATATTACTATTTTGGCAATTAAATTGTATAACCGAGAGGAGAGCATTTAACTGTTTAATTTCAGTAATAATATATAAATATAATCGTGAGAGATATTTATACTTTTATGAGAAATATAATTAAATTTAAGAATAAATAATTTACTTTATATTGAAATATTGAGTGAAGTCAAGATCCCAACACCTTTTAATATGTTGTGAAAACTAAAATATTTTCTTTACATTTTGTATTATTAATTAATTAATTAACCATTCAACTAGTTTTGATTTTCTTAAATAGTAATTAAAACAATAAACGTCGGTAGAATACAGAAATCAATCTTTATGGATTCGACATCTTTTTATACTATTATTTGACACACTGCGGGTTAAAAATGTATACATTCAGTCTCTATCTCACACACACATACATATATAACTGTAGTAATTCAATCAAGAATACATACCCAAATCAATCACAGTATTCTTCTATAATCTTAACTTGAATTAAGCGGAAGTTTTTTTTCTTTATTGTTCTTCCGAAGTTGTTTCACTCTGTTGCCTTACACTTTATGAATTAATTTGATGGATAAAACTATACTTAATGGCAGAGAGAAGACCCTTTTAATATAGAGAGTTTTTGAACGCCATTTTCACTTTTCATAATCGTGAGTTGTGGAGATGGTGGGTAGTTTTAAAACTACCAGGTAACTCCCCATCTTTACGGGTAGTTGGAGTTAAGTTACCCTTCCTCATATTTATGGGTAGTTTAAAGTTACTAGATAACTTTCTCATCTTTAGGATTTAACTTATATTAATTATTAAACCAAAATATAATTACATGGGCCATAGAAATTTACATTTAACTCATTGTCTCACCCTCAACAAATGACGTAATAGAACAAAGTGCACCGTAATTCATTTTTGAATCTTTAAAATATTACGATCTTTTATAGTTACAAGCTTTCTTTTTTTAAAAGGTCAAAAAGGGGGAAAAGGGAAAACATGTTACTCTCTCCGTTTACTTTTACTTGTCACTCCTAAAATATATTTTAATTTTTACTTGTCACTTTTGACATATCAAGAAAAGACAATTTTTTTTTTCATGTTTTACATTAAATATTATTCTTCATATCATTTTTGAAGACCCAATACTAACATTAATTAATAGGGATAATATGGTAAAATACCCATATCAATAATTGTTTTTTCAATGGGTGTGTCAAGTCAAACAGTGACAAGTAAAAATGACCAAAGAGAGTATTAGTAACCCTCTGATAATAAGAGATCCATTCATCTAAAATTATGCAACAGAAAATAATATACTCCAGTTAAACAACTTCTACTATTGACACTTAAAATAATATTAAATGATCAACTTGTACTTCAAAATTCATTAGATTAATTAGCAGTTAATTGAGGCTACATATAGTAGAGGCAGTAGCCTTCTTATATGTGCTTAAGTGGTGAAAGATGATCAGCAGTACTGATAACATGCTATATTCAGAGAATTAAAATCTTATAAATCAACCAACAACAAACAAGAGATACTCACCACCTCCACGATCTAATTGTAGATTTAACTTTATCTTTAATCTATGAGTTTTATGCTGACAATATGTTATAAAAGATGAGAAATATAGAACAAGAAATACATACAAAAGTTATAGATAGAAGAATGTAGAGATCATCTTATTCAAATGTTTTCAAGTATCTTTCATAATGGTGAATGACAATCCTATTTACAGATTGAGAAATCACTCCAAAAATTATCATCTTAAATCATAATTGATAAATATATTCTTCTTCAAAATGACTCATAGAACCTAGAAAACGTGTATATAGATAGATATAAGTACTTCATGTATAAGTAAATGGACTATAAACTAATTCTTTAAGTTTTGGATCATGGGTCGCCCATGTGAATCCGATCCGATCCAATCTGACCCAACCCGATAAAGTTTCTAAAATAAAAATAAATACAGTTTTGGAAAAAGGAGTGGAAACAGTTACAGGGTAACTGTTGAACCACCTTCACTCCCTATTTTAAGATTGTTTTTCACTCTTATCAGAAAAAGAGAAAAAAGAGAAAAGAGAACATAGATACTATAAACGAAAGGGTTGAAAGCAATGGCGGATCCAAGATTTATGTGAAGGGGGTTCGAAATATAAAGAAGTAAACATGTGAAAATTACAAGATGAAAAATTGAGCGAGATAGGAGGAAACTAGTAATCTGAATCTAATAAGTTTAACTTGCCTTGTCATGCCTCGTTTAGTTTTTTTTCACTAAACCCTATTTCATCAAGCTTTTTTTAAAAATATTTCTTGTACTTTTTTTCTCTTTTATGTTGCAATGTTCTACTCTATTTTTTTGATTTTTTTAAAAAAAATCAACCACTAAGATATTATAATATATATATTTATAAGATAAATTGTAACATCCGACAATTTGAAGTGGCTTTGAAGAAGCTTGAAATTTGGAAATAGTCATTTTTGGAAAAAATTTAAAATCTGGAAATTTGGCTAAGTTCAAAATCTGGAAATTTGGCTAAGTGTGGAAATCAGTGAGTTTTTGGCCAACTTTGAGCAGTCATAACTCCTAGCTCAGGATGATCCAGGAGTAGTTCCAGTTATGTTTGGAAAGCCCTTGGAATGATCTTTCCAACGCCACCGATTTTGCTCGATTCTGAGTTCGTATGAGCGAGTTATGCCCTTTGAAAGTTGGGCAGTTGGCAGGGAGTCCGTCCGGAAATTTAAGGGCATTTTGGTCTTTTCACAAATCATTTCTTTTGAGGTTATATTGTTGTGTTAGG
>JAJOOR010086942.1:0-20397 GCA_036250505.1 Solanum acaule | reverse complement strand
TTTGAAAGTACGGTGTTAACAGTGACCGAAAAACATGTTAAAATAATCTAGTTTATAGTAATCTAATATAGATTATTTGTTATGCATATGGTATAAGGTAATTATGATCAAATAATCATGAATATTTCCTTACATGATGATATGATATTAGCATATAAAATATTGATTCTGCATATACTTAAGGATATAAAGATCATTGATCTAAAAAGAATAATATGGGAAAAGATATTTGAAGAAGAAGAAGAAGAACTAATAAACCAGTAATGGTATGAAATAGATGAAATAAATAGAATAAATAATGAAATCATAGACTTTAACCTAAGTGATTTAGAAATTCAATATTCAGATTAATGATAAATCAAGAAAACTTAGAATACTGGCATCAAACTATTATAAATATTACTTTATTATGTAATCTAATAAAAGAAAATGTAGAAGCATTCCAACAAACTCACGACATAGAAAACATAGAATATATGTTGGAAAATATTAAAGAAATAATAAGATTAATACCTTTAGAAAAATTCTACCATGAAAGAATTTACTTATAAAAAGAGTACCCCCCCCCCCCTCAAGTTTAAGATCATAATAAAAAGAGCAGTATGAAAATTTATATACTTGCAAAAATAATAGTAAAAAATTATTACAACAGATACTATACTCCAATGATAGATACAGGAGCAGAAGCAAACATGTGTAAACATAATTGTCTACCAGATGAAAAATGGGAGAAACTAAAAACACCTATAGTTATCACACAGGTACATATATTTATGATCATGTGTAACTAAAATCTATTAATTCCTGAATATCATAAGCATGATTAAATAAGTTTATATTAGTTATTATATACTAGAATTATTTAAGCATGTTTTTTAGTTTGTTAACATGAGGAAAAAAGGAAAAACTTTCAGACTATGCCATCCTAAGGTTGAAACCATAGGCAAGAGAAGCCGTGAGGGGAGTAAACGCTGTTGAGGCGCTGTTAGGAAGTAAGTAGCTTAGTCCCAATGGTGTATTCAAAGTATTAGATGGTTTGAGACATAAGTGTATACAGTCTAGAAGTCTTCCGCTTGCTATATTTTAAATAACTGTTTTCTTTGTAAAGAAAGTTTTAATTCCTTATGGTTTTTAGTGCCTATGCGATGAATGAATTCTAAGAGGCTTGTATTAGACCTCCGAGAGGTCGAGTACGCTGGTTACAACTAGGGGGTGCTCTCGGGTCGTGACAATCCCAAAGTTCATCATCTCAAAAATGCTCTCTCTAGAAAAAAATCTAAGTTAGGTCAAATTCCTCCATTGTTGCAAGCATTATGAGGGATTTATAATCAAGGTATGATTACTTATTCATCCATGGATTCTTCCATCCATGGAGCCCCCTATATTTCCTCCAATTGTGAAGATGAACCTCAATTCTAGCTAGGGTTTCTTCCTATATTATGGGTAACGAGTATGAATCCAATTGAGTGAATATTACTTGTTTATGATTTATTTACTAATGAATCATGATATTATGATAAATTTATATATTTTCCATGTGTAACCCTAGTCTAATTGATGAAATTGAATTATGTGGGTTTATGTCATGAAAGGTGAAATTGAGGATTCATAGATGATCTTCTAGAATTGATGACTTGCATAGTAATTGTTCAAGAATAGAAATATGTAGACATGAATTGAACTAGATTATAGTATATATGATGGATCATGACTAGTAAAGCTTGAAGTTTAATATTTATGATGATTTATGACTCGAATCACTTAGTAATGAAGAATGTGATTAGAATGCCTTGAAATATAGGTATGTATGATGATTGTAAGAAGTAAAGCTTTGAGAGTAAAGTTTGTAGTCATGAATGTTTATCACTAGGGTTTTGAGGGTAAAGTCAAGATGATGAACTATGTATGTCAAGGCCCTAATGGTGAAGCTTATATGATAATGTTAGACTATTAGACAGAATGGTTGTGGTAAGACTTTACTCACCTAATCTACTATATGAATATTTGAATGTATGAAGTGAGAGAATCACTTGAGTCATGGTAAATTGCATGTCTAATTTAGAATTCTAGATATGACATTATGAATGAATACGTTATGATCTGAAAGCTTCTCTCATATAGAATGATTCTAGGTTGAACTGATTTCTCACCCAAAATGAAACTAAGTCTAAGGCCTCTTAAATGTGATGAGGCTTGTGGTGATTCCCCCAAAGACCTTTGTATAAGAAAGACATGAGGTGACTTCCTTATCCCTAAATAGATAGTCATGAGGAGATTACCCATGACATGATATGAGTAGTGTGTGGTGATTACCCTTAATATGTAAGCTTCTATAATAAGGCAAGAGGTGAACACCCATTAGCCTTTATGTTTGACATCGAGGAAAATACCTATGATCCTTATGTAATGATGTGGAGGCGAATACCTATATCTTATATAATGGTGGGACATGGAGGTGAATACATATGTTCCCTAAAATAGTTATGGAGGCGAATACATACAACTATACATGTAAAGTAAGAGGTGAGTACCCATTTGGCCTATATGATAGTCATAGAGAGGTGAATACCCATTGGCCCTTATCATAGACATAGAGAGGTGAGTCCCCATGTCTTATGAATAAGTAAAGAGTAATATTAAAATGTCTAGTTTGGATTGTAGCTTTATAAGCCTTTTATGAAATTTATGCCTTGAGGTGATTCCCCTTGCATTATGAAATATAAGTATGACTAGTTTGGATTATAGCTTGAAAGGCCCTTCCAATACATGTATGACTAGAGGTGATTCCCCTTCTCTATGAGAAATAAGTTAACTATTAGAATAAGAGATGATAAACATGAATGAAAAATCTAAAGTGTCTAGCTTAGCATGGGTAGGATTATGGGGTCTTGTTCATGCATTTCACAAGCTTACCATAAGGTGACTCATGAATTTTTTCTCTTATATATTGTAGGTATAGATAGGATTGAGCTATAGTTGCCTTCCTTGATTATGTAATTATTGACTAAAGGTGAGATATTCCCTTCGTTATGACAATTAAGCTAAAGATGAGACCATAAGATGGTAAATTTTATTATGATTGCCAAAGGGTATACTTAGTATGAATGGAATTATGGGTCTCATTCATGCATTGCACAAGTGTTCTTTGAGGTTACTTATGAAGTAGTTTTCTTATGCTATGAAGGTCTAAGTCTTGACTAAGTATATGGAGTATGCTTTATGATGACTAATGCTTACATTATATCTATGTTGGAGGTTATGCTTACGATTATGATATTGTCTCATATGCTTATAGTTTACGTTTCATGAAGTAGTTCTTATGATTATGACATGGCATATGTTGACTAAATCTTATGTTATGCTCTTATAATGTTATGCTAGCTACCATATATAGTACTTTTTTAATAATGCATACTCTTGCCTACATTCTCATCAAATGTAGGGTTCGGTGATTTGAATTCCATTCTTGAGGATAGGTTTCTAGAAGAGCAAGGAGCTGAAGACTTGGTGAGTCCACATAGCATTGAGGATAAAGCCATCATTTCCTTTATTTCATTCTTTATGTTTTTGACTATTGTATGGGTTGTGTCCCAAGAGTTAAAGATGGCTTGAGACAAAAGTGTAGTAAGACTTCCGCTTTGTTTTATGAGACTTTGATTGTTATAAAATGTTTTAAAATTCCTCACTTTTCTATTATCTTATGTTATGATATGCTAAGTGGCTTCCATGGAGTCCTTCGGGATTCTATGTGCCATGTTACATCTAGGGTGTACCCCTAGGTTGTGACAATCTTGGTAATCATAGCACAAGGTTTAGAATGGTTCTAGGATGTCTCAAACCACGTCTAGTAGAGTCTTGTTCATAAATGTGAAGCATGCCACATTTATGACTAGTAGGCTATTGGATGATTAGGAAACTTCACTTCTTCATTCTCTAAGTCATGCCATAGAATTTGGCTTTATTAGGTATTTCTCATAATTTGTGCCCTATGGTTTTTAAAGATATGGCTAATACAAGGGCAAATGCTAGGAGAAATGAGGAAGAGAATGTGGATCATGAGGTTTCTTCCCAAGCTCCTACTCAAGATCCGGTTGATCCTCTAGTTGAGAATGTTACTCATTCGAAGTTTAGGTCTACTATCCAAATGTTGGCTAAAACCGTGACGACGCAAGTCAATAGGGAAGTGATTGCTACGGTAAATCCTAATGTGAAATCCGCGGCTCCAAGATTGAGGGAGTTTATTAATAAAAGTAAACCCCTGGAGTTTTATGGCTCAAAAGTGGAAGAGGACCCTAAGGAATTTATACATTAGGTTTATAAGGTTCTTGATATCATATGGGTGACTATGGTAGAGAAAGCGGAGTTAGCCGCTTACCAATTGAGAGGGGTAGCACAAATATAGTATTGTCAATGGAAGGAGAATAGACCGGTAAGAGCATGTCCCATAGAGTGGGAGGAATTTAAGAAGGAATTCCTTGATAGGTTCTTTCCCATTGAGTTGAGGGAGGCTAAGATGCAATAGTTTATTAACCTTAAGCAAGGTAGTATGAGCATTAAACAATATGCCTTTAAATTTACTTAACTCTCAAAGTATGCTCCAAATTTAGTGGGGAATTCAAGGGCTAAGATGAATAAGTTCATGATGGGAGTGTCCGACTTAGTAGCAAATGAATTATGTATGACAATGGTTGTTGGTGATATGGATATCTCACGTCTTACGACTTTTGCCCAACAAATTGAGGAGTCAAAACTCAAGGAAGAATCTAGGGAGAAAAATAGGTCCAGATTGGTTTATGATAAGTCCTTTCATGATTAGTCTGATGAACAAGATCGCCCTAGGTTTAGACAAAAGTTCCCCGGGCAATGTCTCTCAAACACTCCAAAGTTCAACCAAAAAGGGGTGCCTAGCCCAAAGCCACAAGAAAATGGTAGTGAGGTTTTAATTCCGGGATGTAGCAAGTGTTATAGAAGACATGAGGGTGAATGCCTAGCGGGTTCTAATGTTTGTTTTGAGTGTGGTGAGTTGGGACACAAGCTAAGGCATTGCCCTAAGGTTGCTAGAAATGAAGGAGATACTCTTCGTAGGTCCCAACACTACCTTTCCTCCACACCAATTGGTTTGGGAGGGAGTGCTCCAAAGAAGAATAGATCTTAAGCTCTCCAATCTAGAGGTGAACAAGAGTGACCTCCTTATGTTGCTACCGGTATGTGTTTTTAAGCCTTATTTCAGTGTTGCTTATCTTTTATGACTTAATAGACTTTGTTGTTGTCTTTAGTATTGTTGAGCTTCATTGTTGCTTTTATATAATAGATGGTGCTTAGAAAGTCAACCTAGGCTTACTCCCAAGGGGGAGATGGTGTGCCTATGTATCAAGGTCATTGTATGTTTATGTGTGGTCATAGTTTCCTTGAATGCATGTTCATGAAAAAGCTTAGAACTTGATCGAAATGACTTATGTGCATCGTTTTACCTCATGATGTAGTGCATTCAGTATAGTTTCTAATAGAAATCTAATGAAATGAATTAATGAGCATGCTTTAGTTTGGAGTTGAAAGATTCCTTCTTGAATAAATGTTTTTGAGAGTAAATTGCATATGAGCTCCATGAGTGTATTTTGAGCAAGTTATAGCTAGGAGATGGTAGTTCCTCCTTGAACATGAGTACCTATAGAATTTCATGCATTTTGGGTTGTTAGATGTAGTTTTTACCTTCTTATGATCCTTATGGTTCATTGAGTATGTTTAACTAGGAGATGAAGTTTTCTCCCTTTATTTCTGTGCATTTAGATGTGTTGCATGCATGATGGGCAGCTAGTCAAGAGTTTTTTCCTATAAGAAGTGTTTTGAATTGTCATTCGAGGACAAATGTTCCCAAGGGGGAGATATTCTAACACCCCGTAATTTAGTAGGCCACCTAGGGCTAAGTGAGGGTGCAACAAGTCAAGGCTAGAGAGGATGAACCAAGGAAACTGCCCCATTCTGCCAAGGCACTGCCCTATACAAAGAGAACCTTCACGGCTCGTGGTGGCCACCACGACCCATGGTTCCACCCATGGTGGTGAGGCAGTAGCTCACCAATGCAACCCTAAGGTAGGATCACCTTCACGAGCCACTTCAAGGACAGTGGTGAAGACCACGACTCGTGGGAAGGCTCGTGGAGTTGCCTTCACCTTGTGGGAGACAAAGTCTTGTGTCCTAGCTTCTGGACCATGGACCACCAGCAGGACCATGGCCAGTGGTGTGGACCACGGCCAGTGGTGTGGACCATGGCTCATGAACCCTGTCGTGATGCCTGGCACCATGGCTGCCTTGTGGAGGTTAAATTAGAAAATTCCTTTTTAGTTAGTAGTAAGCGGGGGTCATTTTTTATAGACTTTATACACCTATATAAAATATTTTAAGTCTTTAACCACCCCATTTAAGTCATTAATTCCAAAATCCCAAAAGATCCCAAAGTTCTTCATCACAAAAATCCTCTCTCTAGAGAACTCCAAGAAGAAGAAGAAGAAGAATCTACGCTAGGTCAAATTCCTCCAATTTTGCAAGAATTATGAGGGCTTTATAATAAAGGTATGATAGCTTATTCATCCATATATTCTTCCATCCATGGAACCCCCTAGATTTCCCCCAATTCTGAAGATGAACCCAAATTCTAGCTAGGGTTTCTTTCTATATTCTGGGTATTGTTGAGTATGAATCCAATTGAGTGGATATAACTTGTTTATGATTGTTTTAATAATGAATCATGATATTATGATGAATTTATATGTTTTCCATGGTTAACCCTAGTCTAATTGATGAAATTACATTATGTGGGTTTATGCCATGAAATGTGAAAATGATGATTCATAGATGACGCTCTAGAATTGATAAGTTGTAGAGTAATTGTTCAAGAATAGAAATATGTAGACGGGATTTGAACTACATTATAGTATATACGATGGATCATGACTAGTAAAGCTTGAAGTTGAACCTTTATGATGATTTATGACTAGAATCACTTAGTAATGAAGAATGTGATTAGAATGCCTTGAAATCTAGGTATGTATGATGATTGTAAAAGTAAAACTTTGAGAGTAAGGCTTGTAGTCAAGAATGTTGATCACTAGCATTTTGAGAGTACAACCAATATGATAAACTATGTATGTCAAGGCCCTAAGGGTGAAGCTTTTATGATAATGGTAGACTATTAGATAGAATGGTTGTGGTAACACTACTCACCTAATCTACCTTATGAATGTTTGAATGTATGAAGTGATAGAATCACTTGAGTCATGATGATATCCATGTCTAATGTAGAATTATAAATATGATATTATTCATGAATATGATATGATATGAAAGGTTCGCTCACATAGAATGATTCTAGGTTGAAAGGATTGCTCACCTAAAATTAATCAAAGTCCAAGGACTATGAAATGTGATGAGGCTTGTGGTGATTCCCCCAAAGACCTTTTTATGAGAGGGATGTAAGGTGACTTCATTATCTCTAAATAGATAGTCATTAGGAGATTACCGATGACATGATATGATAAGTGTGTGGTGATTACCCTTAATATGTAAACTTCTATAATAAGGCACGAGGTGAATACCCATTAGCATTTATGTTGGACATCGAGGCGAATACCTATAATCCTTATGTAATGATGTGGAGGCGAATACCTATATCATATAATGGTGGGGCATGGAGGAGAATACCTATGTTTCCCCATAATAGTTATAGAGGCGAATACCTATGACTATACATGTAAAGTAAGAGGTGAATACCCATTTGGCCTATATGATAGACATAGAGAGGTGAATACTCGTTGGCCCTTATGATAGACATAGATAAGTGAGTCCCATGCCTTATGAATAAGTAAAGAATAATAGAAAAATGTCTAGTTTGGATTGTAGCTTGATAGTCCTTCCATGACATTTATGCCTTGACGTGATTCCCCTTGCATTATGAAATATGAGCATGACTAGTTTGGATTGTAGCTTAAAAGACCATTCCAATACATGCATGATTAAAGGTGATTCCCTTTGTCAATGAGAAATAAGTTAACTATGAGAATAAGATATGATAAACATGAACGAAGAACCTAAAGTGTCTAGCTTAGCATAAGTTGGATTATGGGGTCTTGTTCATGCATGGGTAGGATTATGGGGCCTTAAGGTAACTCATGAAGTGTTTCTCTTATATGTTGTATATATAGATAGGATTGTGCTATAGTTGCCTTCCTTGATTATCTTATGATTAGTAAGGTGATAGATTTCCTTGGTTATGAGAATTAAGCTAAAGATGAGACCATAAGATGGTAAATATGATTATGATGGCCAAAGGGAATACTTAGTATGAATGGGATTATGGGGTCTCATTCATGCATTGCACAAGTGTTCTTTGAGGTTACTTATGAAGTAGTTTTCTTATGCTATGAAGGTCTAAGTCTTGACTAAGTATATGGACTATGTTTTATGATGACTAATGCTTACATTATATCTATGTTGAAGATTATGCTTGCGATTATCATATTGTCTCTTATTCTTATAGTTTATGTTTCATGAAGTAGTTCTTATTATTATGGCTTATGAATTATGTTGACTAACTCTTATGAGATGCTCTTATGATGTTATGCTACCTATCATATTTACTACTTTTGTACTAACACATACTTTTGCCTACATTCTCATCAAATGTTGGTTCGGTTATTAGAGTTCCATTCTTGAGGATAGGTTTCTAGAAGAGCAAGGAGTTGAAGACTTGGTGAGTCCTCATAGCATCGAGGATAAAGCCACCATTTCCTTTATGTCTTTCTTTATGTTTGATACTATTATATGGGTTGTGTCCCAAGAGTTATTCAAAGTATTGTTGTAGATCGTTTGAGACAAAAGTGTAGTAAGACTTCCGCTTCATTTTATGATACTTTGATTGTTATGAAAATGTTTTAAAATTACACACTTTTCTATTATCTTATGTTATGATATGCTATTTGGCTAACAGGGAGTCCTTTGGGATTCTATGTGCCATGTTACATCTAGGGTGTACCCTTAGGTCGTAACACTAGCTATACAACTCTAAAATTTGGCATAAAGGTTGGTTTTCTGAACCTTGTACTTTAAATGTGTTGTTGAAATCGAATGCAATAGGTATATTGTTGTGGATTGTTGTTGGGTAAAATGTTTTAATTGTATTTATTTTTTGGGTTGCCGTATTTTGTTTAAATAAGTGCCTTATTGTGCATAATTGGTTGATTCCAGTGTTGTGCTTGCTTTAATTTAGTCTAAATTGTTGGGTTGTGGTATATTTATATTAGGTATAGTGGGGGTGAAGTCTAAGTAACCCTGGATTGTGCTAAATGACGTAATTTGACCAATGATGGATAGTTTGATGTCTTTCTTAAGGGAAAAGTCATCAAATGGCAAATTTTGGAAAATCGGGAGAATTCTAAGTACCCTGAGGGCATGGGTAGTATGGATCTAGTGTTAATTTGATGGTGTATGTGTTTAATTTTTTTTTGGTGTGCTGCGGGCTTGATTTTGAAGATTGGGGTTGAAATCTGGCACGTTTGGCCGTTTAGTGAGCTAAGTCGAGATCACCGAGTGGTTCAGCGGTTCGCCAAAGTCGCCCATAGATTGCCCTTACTTTCTAAAATTGGTTGAGTTAATTTTGTAACTTTTGGCGAGATGCCTGAGCTCGCTGAGTTCACTCAGCGAATCACCAAAAGGTCGTCTTGATCCCCCTTCTGCTCCCCTAACCCCTAAAATTCACTATAACTGTAATGCCCCTCAAAATTAAATAGGATAATTAGAGCTTCACATGCGTGTTAGTAGTTGATACACCTGTATAAATGTTTGAAACTGAGTTCATAGATCAGTTTTAAAGAGTTTGGAAGTCAAACGTCAAAGTTGTTTGCATGCTAGTGTGTTCTAGTGTCTCTTGCATGTTTTTATGTGTTGTTTGGAGTCTAAAATTATTGTAGGTGACCCTAGTGTCTTAATAAATGTTTTTAGGGTCAAAACGTTCGAATACGACTCCCCGGGGCCACCCGAAGGGGCCCCGAGAAGGACCCCAACCCTTGGCCGAGCAAGCTACCAAGGAAGCTCGAAAATGCTCATAGTGGGAGCATGTCCGCGTCGCGGACTGGCTCCACCAAGGGCCAAAAATGTTGGTCCGCGTCGTGGACTCTTCTGTCTCAAAATTTAATTTCCAAAAACTTGCGGGAACACCTCCACGTCGCGAACTTGTTTCTCGACGAAATCTGCGAAAATAAACTCAAGTTTGACTTGTTTAAAAAGGTCCAACTAAGTGAGGGGTAGTTTGGGTACTTTGGGGAATTATTAGAAATGGTTATTCTACCTATTTTAGGGTATTTTAAGTGGTTTAAACCCCAAGACCTAGAATTAGACCTCATTCTCCAAATTGAACCTTCCCTCTCAAATAAATTTCTCTCTCTAGAACTCCATTGAAGCCATTCATGAAGCTTCAAGCTTGGGGATGAGTTCCTACTGATTTCTCTTCAAATTCCTAAGGAAATTAATCATAAAGGTATGGGGATTTTATCTTTGATTCTCCTTTCAATGAAAGAGCCAAATCAAAGTGATTTCAATGTTTTTCAAAAACCCAAAAATCCCAATTTCAATTATAAGCTTGGGTTCTTGCATGAAAGTATTTCAAATGATGATTTATGTTAATATTTATGGTTTTAAGATCAAAAACTCCATGAACCCTTGCATAACTTGAAATCCTAAATTTTGGGTCTAAAGTGGGTCTATTGATTCTGAGCTAATAATGTGATATTAATGTGTAGATTGTTATGGGCTATTGATTTATGTATTGTTCTATATTGAATTATGAGGAATTGATGGTCAATTGTGTTACATTGGATGTTGGCCTTTAATGGGCAATTGTGACCTAAGGTTTATGATGATGATGAAGTTGTGAATAGATTATTGATTCTAGTATTTTATATATATGTTATAGATGTTAGAATTGTAAGGTTTGATCCCTTTGAAAGTGGGGAGGTGTTTACTTTATAAGTATGTTGTGATCATGGCCTTGTAGGCAAAGTTGGATGGTTGTTGTTTTGAGTAATGTTGATTATGTGAAGGTAATGTGATATGATGTGAATTTGTGTATGGTCTAAGAGCATGAAAGGTAACCTTGTGTAGAGACTTTATGTGTTATGCTTGGTTGTTGTCTTCTTTGAATGGCTTATAATGAAGGTGAGGTTAGGATAGACTATGTTTACCTACTCTCAGACCTAGTGAAGGATGAATGGAAGAATGTATGAATAAATGAAAAGAATGGGAGTTAATGCTAATGAATGGGGGATAGGATAAAGTTGAACAATATACACAAATAAGCAAAGCATACTGAGCAATGATATATGATGATCATGATTAATATACTAAACATACTGAATATGAATTAAACTGAAAGCAATGACCAAGTACATAACATGCTTAAGCTTAATACTGAAATGTAATAAGTAACCTGATCAAATGCACTAGAGTCTTACTGTGGGAGCTACTTATAGCTGACATAAAACCAGGTGAGCTAAAAGTGGAGTCTCATGTATATGCTTCATCGAAATGACCCAATATACCGTGTCAGGGGTATAAAGACATGAGTGGCGTTATCACCAAATATAATGCCCACAAAAGGTACTTATATACCTATAGGGGCACCTAGTTCTTGAAATATGAGGATGACTGACCTTGGTCCAACTCTATATTAAGCCAACTCCCAACTAGAGTGTGTACAATACAAAATAACTGAAATCAAGTGGATAGCTCAATATTCTAACATGCTAACTAAAAATCCAACATTAAGTATTGAATATTGATAATAAAACATTTGAAATCTGAGGCATGTATATCTATTTATCTATCCTAGCTAGTTTAGTTGATGAACTTAACGAATCTACACAACTAGAGTTCTGAGTTTCATGCAAGGAACTAAGTAAGAATGTTTTTGAAACATGATAATCTAAGTAAAAACATTTTAATAGCTAAATCACAACTATTATCTATAGATTTAGAAATCCCAAGTCTAGATAATATGAAGGGAATCAAGAATCTATCTTAATTATAGGGACCTAATGGGTGAGAGGAACCCACTAGTGAAATCCCATATACCTGGTGATGATATTCATGGAGAAATCTTTCGATTTCTGAGCTGGAACCGAATAAATCTTGATGCGTGTTCTTGAGAAAGTTAACGCTTGGTTTTCCCTTTTTGCTCTAAGTCTAATGATTTTTTTTATAAATGAATCACTAAGGCTAAATTCTGACTAAGTTACTGATTAGCATAGCTTCATCCAATTCTAAGCGTCAACGATTGTTAATCAGTATATAACCCAACTAAATGAGTTATGGTCGAATCCCATAGGGAGTGGTACATGTTTCAACTTCAATTAGAAAGTATGAACATTTTCAAATCAGTCATAGGAATGTAAATTTTTGAATAAAAACATCATTCAAATTAAGGAGTGACACGAATGTCAAATGGGGTTTAGTTTCGATTATTAACTACGAACATCAACCACAAACAATAGGAATTAACAATAATTAGAATGGTTCTTTGGATGTGATCGATTATAGGCAATTATAGACATATGTGTAATAGCAACTATTAGTAAATACCTAGATATTAGTGAGTAAGCTAGGCTATATGAGGACTCACTATTGATATTACTGAATACGGATTGGGAACCAATCTACACGTGATCTGAATACAGAGTACACGAACCTACATCACGAGAAGATGTAGCGCAGAGTATGTGTCTGTACTTGAAAGGTACTGAGCATGCAGGATAGGATAAAGTTGAACAATGTACATAACTAAAAAAAGCATACTAAGAAATGATATAAGATGACCATGATGAATATACTCAAGATACTGAATATGAACTAAACTAAATGCAATGACCAAGTACATAACATGCTAAAGTTGAATACAAAAATGTAACTAGTAACCTGATCAAATACACTAGAGTCTGGCTGTGGGAGATACTAATAACCGACAAAAAACCACATGAGCTAAACGTGGAGTCCAATGTATATGCCCTATCGAGAGGACACAATATACCTTGCTAGGGGTATAAAGCCATGATTGGAGTGATTACCAAATATAATGCCCACAGAGGGGACTTATAAACCTACGAAGGCACATAGTTCTGTGAATATGAGGGTGACTGACCCTGGTCAACTCGGTATTATGACTACTCCCAACTAGAGTGTGTACAATACAACATAAGTGAAATAAACTAGATAGCTCAATATTCTAACATTCTTACTGAAAATGCAACATTAAGTACTGATAATGAAACTTTTGAAATCTGAGGCATGTATATCTGTTTATCTGTCCTAGCTAGTGTAGTTCATGAACTAAACAAATATAAAAAAATAATGTTTTAAGTTTCATGCAAGGAACTAATCAACAATGTTATCGACACATGATAATCTGAGTAAGACATTCTAAAAACTAAATACAACTAATATCTAACGTTTTAGAAATCCTAGGTCTAGATAATATGAAGGGAATCAAGAATCCGATTGACTTCTAGCAACCTAATGGGTGAAACAAACCCACTCGTGAAATCCCACATACCTGGTGACGATATTCACAAAGAAATCTTTCAATTTTTGGGGGTTAGAACTGGAGAAACCTTGTTGCGTGTTCTTCAGAAATCTATTGCATGATTTTCCCTTTATGCTCTAAATCTAATGAATTTTTTTGTGAATGAGTTGCTTAAGGTAAGTTCTGCCTAAGTTCCTAGGCTCAAACTGACAAAAACTACATAGTTTAGGAGTTGATGAGTCCAAGATTTGGGCTCATTTAGGGCTTTATTTTGATAGTTTTTGTGTCTTCAAATTCCTAATTTATGCTATAAATGATGTTAAAGCATTAATTTTCAGGTAGATGAGCTAAGGAGCAAGGCAAGAACGCAACTAGGCAAAAATGAACAAACAAGATGAAGAAGTTGAGAAAATGAGATGAACATTAAGTGGGCGAATCACAGACTGGTTTCGCAAAAACAAGGTTGATTGCCCAGAGTTACAGGACTTGGGATGCTGACGACAAAAGCACAATGATGATGAAAGTAAGCAAATGACGGATTAACGAACCGCTCGGTGAAGCGCGACTTATCCCACCGAGTGGACTTTTGAGCCAAAAAGCTGAAAACTAATAATTGATTTTTGAAAGAAGTTTTGAGTGTGGTTACCTAGATATTAGAACGCCCTCTCAGTTATTATAGTTCCCATTCTAGAATAGAGTTTTCTCAATGTTTTTGAGTGATTAGTGTTGAACTTGTGAAGATTTTTACTTGGGTTTTTTAACTTGACAATTTTGGATCGTTGTAAAGAGTTGGAGACTAATACCCAATTGATGGGAAATCAATTTGGTAGTAGTTTTTACGTTTTTATGATGTTTGGCTATCCCCAATTCTTGTGGTGTGATTATGTGATTATGGATTGAATTAGCTTATGGGTATTGTTAATTACTGATTTAAATGCTTAATTGAAGTGGGTTTAATCATTAACTGAGCTTTAATTTATGAAATATAGTTGTAAATGCAGTTCTAATTTTGTGTTCTTAACTTTCTCGAGAGAGAGGTTGGAACCAAAGATCTTGATTAATGGTTTGTAGGTATTGGGTTAACCTTGAGAGAGTGAATCAAAAACCCAATCCTACCTATGTAGTTCGAAAGAGTAGATCAATTAAGGTGTGGGTTGTTCTTTTTTGCTATGCTTGTTGATGTTAGAAAGAAATCACTTGATTCGAGATAGTTGTTCGAGAGAAAGCTATTTTCTTCATAGTCTAGCCTACCCACTGATATTTAGCTATTTATTAGTAGTTACAATTACCCATATAGCGAAGATTTCCTATAAGCGATCACATCCCGAGAATTCCTCTCTATATTGTTATTTCATCATTGTTTGATTTTTTTTGTAGCTGATAATTTCAAATCAAAACCCCCCATATGACATTTCTGTCACAACCTTCAGACTTGTTTACATGTCTTTTTTTGATAACTTCTATTCCTATAGCAGATTAGAAAACATTTGTACTTCCTAATTGAATTTTAACATGTACCGCTCCCTGTGGGTTCGACCCCAACTCTTTGTTGGGTTTTATACTGACTAACGATCGTTTGCACCTAGAAATGGATAAGGTGTAGTTAAAACGTTAAATCAGGGGTTAAATGATGTAGTTTTGGTTTCCAACGCATAGGGGAAAGGACCTAACGACTCCTGACTTAAAATCGGTCTAGGCGAACCACGTTCCCAGTGACGACCGTCATTAGGACCACGGCCTGTCGACTGGGTCGTTGTCTACTTGCAGTAACTACTGTCCTAGGGTCCGATCCACGAGCCCTACCACTGAATATGTGGAGGACCACAAATCGTGAAGGTCGTCGTGGTCCCTCATTTGGGCCGGTAGTCTGTTGGCTCGGGTTCACAGACCCCATGACCCGTCATAATAACAACGACCTGTAGAGGGCTCTGTGGTGTGATGTTAGGGCCTGAGGTGTTCTGTCTCGCTACCACTAGCACAAGTGTGGCTCGTGTGGTGGTCCAAGGCACGTGAAGGTGTCGTGGTCCACCATTCCTGGGTCGGGTGTGAACCACAAACACGTTGATGGATCGCTGTTCCATTAACAGTCTGTAAACCCTTTCATGGTTCACCCATTTTTCTGGTGTTCCTGTCTGATAATTTTGAGGTGTTACAATATTTCCCCCTTGGGAACATTCGTCCTAAAATGAAGTCTAAACTAGCTGAATATGGAGGGAAAGAGCTACAAACCCTACCACTAGGTACTGGAAACTGAAATCTGACTGAACTAAGTTCTAAGAACATGCAACTACCCTTAAAATGCAAGTATAACTGAAGGAACGAGATACTAAGAATGAATTTACGTAAGAGAAAACTGAAAGGCTGGAGAGGAACTATTACATCAACCCGGAATTGAATCGGAAGTAAAGAGATGAGGATACTTGGCCTTCATGGCTGCTTCTGCTTCCCAAGTAGCTCCCTCAACGTCTTACTCCCCCACAAAATCTAAACTGAAGCGACTTCTTTAGTTCTCAACCTTGGAACCTGTCGATCAATAATTTCAACTAGTACCTCTTCATAAGTGAGACTATCATTCACAACTACACTCCCTAATGGTACTATCGATGCTGGATCACCCACACACTTCTTCAACAAGGAAATGTGAAAGACTGGATGGACTGATGCTAGTTCTGCTGGCAACTCTAACTCATACTCCACTTTACAAACCCTTTTCAAGATCCTGTAATGGCCTAAATATATAGGAATGAGCTTTCCCTTCTTACCAAATCTCATCACCCCCTTAAGAGGTGACAATTTTAGGAAAACCCAATCATCAATCAGGAACTCTAAGTCTCTTCTCCTTACATCTGCATAGGACTTCTAACAACTCTGGGCTATCTAAAGTCTAACTCCAATGAGCTGAACTTTTTTTCACAGCATCATAAACCGAATTTTATACCTATCAAGGAGCTTCACATACTTCAAACCAACCAACTGGAGATCTGCAACTACGCCCATAAAATGCCTCATACAAGGCCAATAAATACTAGAATGGTAGCTATTATTGTAGGCGAACTCTATGAGAGGTAGGTGATCATCCCAACTTCCTTTAAATCAATCACGCAAGCTCTCAACATGTCCTCTAAAGTCTGAATGGTACACTCTGCCTGACCATCCATCTATGGTTGAAATTTGGTGCTGAGATTAACTTGAGTACCAAGACCTTTCTGAAATGACTTATAGAAATGAGAGGTAAACTGAAGAACTCTATCTAAGATGATAGACAAAGGAACCCCATGCAACCTGAATATCTCGTTAACGTAAATCTTGGCGTAGTCCTCTGTGAAATTTGTAGTCTTAACAACCAAAAAGTGAGCGGACTTAGTTACTATATCTACTATTACCCAAATGGATTCAACTTTCTGCGAGTAGGTAAACTTGTAATGAAGTCCATGTATATCACTTCCCACTTCCATGTAGGAATGTTAATCTCATGAGTCATACCTCCTAGTTTCTGATGTTTACCTTTATCTGTTGATAATTGGGGTTCTTAGCCACAAATTTTTCTATATCCCTTTGCATGCCATTCCACTAAAAGACTTCCCGCAGATCACAGTACATCTAAATGGTGCTTGGATGAATAGAATACCTGGAGGTGTGAGCTTCAGTAAGGATCTATTGTCTCAACTCACCCACCTTAGGAACACATAAACGACCCTAGTAGTGAAGCACACCTTCTCCCCCTTGGAAGAAAATCTCAACTTTCTATTGATGAACTGCACCCTTCAATTGAGGCAACATAGGATCATTATCTTGTTTTTCCTTAACCTCCGCTACAATGAAGATTCTGACCCATTTTGAACTACCACGTCATCATCTGATATGTTCAGAAGCCAAACTCCTAAGCAAGCAAGCAAGCCGGTAAACATATTTTGCTAATTCTTTTCTTTCTTCCTTAGCATGCACTACACTACCTATACATAGTCATCTAAGAGCATCAACTACTACATTGGCCTTGCCAGGATGGTAAAGCACATTTATATCATAGTCCTTGAATAATTCAAGCCATCCTTTCTGGCAAAGAGATTCAACTCTTTCTAGGTGAACACATACCGAGAGCTCTTATGGTCTGTGAACACATCTACGTGAGCACCATACATGTAATGTCTCCAGATCTTAAGGTCAAATACCACGGCTATCAGCTCGAGCTCATGAGTTGGATAGTTCTTCTCATGCGTCTTAAGATATATATAAGCATAAGCTATAACATTGCTTCTCTGCATCAATACATAACCTAGGCCGACCTTGGATGGATCACAATAGATCACATAACCGTCTGAACCCTCAAGTAGAGTCAAAACAGGAGTTGTAGTCAACCTAGTTTTCAGTTCTGAGAAGATCTTCTCACAATCATCAGAACACTGAAACTTCACCTTTATCTGAGTCAACTTAGTGAATGGAGAACTATGGATGTAAAATCTTCCACAAACATTTTGTAATAATCGGCTAGACCCAAGAAAATTCTGATATCTGTAGTAGAGGTAGGTCTGAGCCATTGCTTTACCGCCTCTATTTACTGAGAATCCACTCGGATTCCTTCTCTAGACACTATACGACCAAGGAAAGCAATAGATTGTAACCAGAACTCATATTTGCTGAACTTAGCGAATAACTGGTGATCTTTGAGAGTTTGCAGGACAACCCTCAATTGAGTCGCATGTTATTCCTCATTCCTAGAGTAAATGAGGATATCATCTATAAAGACGATAACGAAAAAGTCCAAGCACTACTTGAACACCCTATTCATTAAATCCATGAAAGCTGCAGGAGCATTCGTTAGTCCATATGACATAACTACAAATTCATAATTACTATACCCAGTTCTGAACGCTATTTTTGGGATGTCACTATCTCTGACTCTGAGCTGATGATAACCGAATCTGAGGTCTATCTTCAAAAAATGGCTAGCACCCTGAAGTTGGTTGAACAAGTCATCAATCTTGGGGATAGGGTACTTATTCTTAATTGTGACTTTGTTCAAATGCTGATAGTCAATGCACATCCTGAGTGAACCATATTTCTTTTTCACAAACAACACTGGAGCACCTAATGGGGAAATACTGGGTTTGATGAAGCCCTTATCTAGAAGGTCTTTCATCTGATTTGTCAATTCCTTAAGCTCAGCTGGAGCTATTCCGTAAGGAGGAATAGAGATAGGCTGGGTATCTAGAAGGAGATTAATTATGAAGTCCATTTCCTTTTCGGGAGGAACTGTGGGATGATCTTTTGGAAACTCTTCTGGAAACTCATTTACTACTAGAACAGACTCAAGAGTTGGGGTTTCGGAGCTGGAATCCTTAACCCGAACTAGATGATAGAGATACCCCTTAGACATCATCTTTCTAGTCTTAAGGTAAGATATGAATCAACCCATAGGCACTGAGCTACTACCCTTCCATTCTAGGATTGGCTCGTCTGGAAACTGAAAATGAACGATCCTAGTTCTACAATCGACTTAGGCATAACTAGAATGTAACCAATCCATCTCTATAATGATATCAAAGTCTATCATTTTTAACTCTACAAGATCTGCTGAGGTGACTTTCTGAGAGACTGTGACAAGGCAATTTATGTATACCCGTCTAGCTATAAAAGGGTCACCAATTGTAGTAGAGGCTGAGAAGCGTTCTGAGAGAGTTTCTGGACTTACACACAAGTTTACTACTATATATGAAGTTACAAAGGAAAAAGTAGTCCCTGGATCCAACAAAGCATAAACATCTAAGTGAAAGACTCGTAACCTAACAATAAATGAATCACGAAAATCTTACTGGTCATGGCGAGCTTGCACAGCATACAACCTATTCCGGTGCTAACTACCACTTGTACGAGATGAAGCACCCTGCTTAGTTAGGCGACCTGCTGGAGCTGAAGACTGAGCATTACTTTTATTACATCCTTGCCCCTGTTTAGAGAAAGGGTAATCCCTCAACTTGTGACCAGTCTGACTACAACCAAAACATCATTCCTTGCCTGCAAGACACTCCCCAGGATGGTTCTTATAACACTTTGGACAAGTTGGGTAGGTTCTATATTTTGAAACCCACCACAGAGACTTAGAGCTTGTTTCCCTACCTTTATAATCCTATCGAAACCTAGGGGATGGAGCACTAGAGTACGAAGGTCCTGGAGCAGACGACCTTGGCTGAACCAGCGAACGATGTCCGCCACCCGATTTCTCCTGAGAGTACTCATAGTTCCCTATCCTAGCACTTCTTTTTGTCCTTAGAATGTTACATAAGCTTATCTCCCTCAACATGTTGAGCATGAGTCACAAGCCTAAAGATATTCATATCCTCTAACAACATCACATTTCTGAGTGAACATAATTCCGTACTCTTGGACTGACATAGAACCTTGTCTAAAATTCATGAACTCCAGAGCTTTTGCCTCTCTCAACCCTCGTTTAAAGAACCTATCAAGAAAAACTCTGGTAAAACACCCCCAATTCACAGGAGCAGCATTATCACCCCTATTTTTCTTCCATTGAGTGAACCAAATGTAACACCCCTCAAAACAAAGTTGGATAAAGTAGAGTGTAACGACTCGGAAAATGATAGGTTAAACAAGAGCCTATGACTTTGTGTTGACTTTATAATGAGGTTCTATGAGGGGTTTTTATGTAATTTCATTTTAATTGTGTTAAATCCGACAATTTAAAATGAATATGAAGTAGCTTGAAATTGGAAGTAGTCACTTTTGGAAAAAGTTCAGAACCTGGAAATTTGGTTAAGTGTGGGAAATCAGTGAGTTTTTGGCCAACTTTGAGCAGTCATAACTCCTAGCTCAGGATG
>JAJOOR010086940.1:0-15084 GCA_036250505.1 Solanum acaule | reverse complement strand
ACTTTTGCTTATCTTGCTCAGTCGGCCTATGATGCCTACTGGGTACCTGTGGTTTTGGTACTCATGCTACGCTCTGCATCTATTTTGTGATGTAGGTCTGAGCACTAGTAGCCAGCGTTGATCGAGCTTGGAGTAGACTTATCCGGAGACGGGGGTGAGCACACGGCGTTTTGTACTATTTCAGTCTCCATCTGTATATATAGATTTGTCTTTTTCCTTTCGAGACAGTCCAGTCTCTGTTGTCCAGTTTTGGGACTTGTACTCATTTTGTAGTAGCTCTGTACTGGTGACTTCCAGGTTCTGGGAGGGATCTTTATTTGTATATAAGTTTTAGGTTGCTTCCGCCTGTTTATATTGTTATTTGCCTACTCTTGTTTTATTTCTACCCTCAGACCCATTACTTATTGTTCCGGGTTACGGGTTGGCTTACCTGCTGGTGGGTTATAGTAGGTGCCATCATGACTTGATAAATCGGGTCGTGACATGGTCACTTTAATTTTTGACCTATTTTGTACAGTTTGTATCGAAGTACAGATATATATACTATTCTTGTCCGTAAAAACATTGTTATTTAAAGAGCAAATATTTAAGCTTTATAAAAATATCTATTTTAAGGTCCGATCCAAGCCCAAGCGCCAAGTACAAGTCCAAGTCCAAGTCTTTGATATTTAATATATATTAATATAAATACGTATTTCCACAATTACATGAGATCATTCTTAATGTCAAGGTAATAGAGTGAAAAAATAAATGACTATAAATGTTTGGGAAGATTCTAACCTTAAAGAATTTTAAAGAATAAAATTCTTAACACCAAATTTAAAATTGTTACTTAGACAAATAAGAGAAATTAATATATTTGCAATCTATCGGTAAGGATCATTTAAGAAAATATATTCTACCTAATTCAATCACGATGATGGAAGCTTCATTTAATAAAACATTTATCTATTATTGCATGCTGCACAAGTAAATATTAATAATTGTAATTGAAATAGTTATCGATAATTGTTCCTTCCCTTCTAATTGAATTAGACTTAGAACTTATAACGGGTTGTTAAATAGTGTATGAATTGACGCATTATCACTTGAATGTATTCCTTGAGAAATATTATTGAGTTCCTTTTACAATCCTTTTGAAATCCATATTTTCGTCAATCTTGTATGTGATCTCAATGTGCATCTAGAAACTTCATTCTAAATTTATTTAAGCCTAATCACCCAAATTCAAGCTGACGTATTTGTAGGTTTTTTTCAAGAATTATTCCTATCCTAAAATATATGATTTTTATTTAAAATTTGGTATATACCAATTCATAAGTTCATAATCACATTTGAACTATAAATGCCCAGTTATATGCGATCTCCAAACAATGTACATTTGATAAATTTATCCTAAAATTATTTACTTGTCATTACCAAAATTCCAGTTGACATATATCTACACATTTTTCAAAAGTCATTGATCTTATCTAAAAGATATCAGTATTTCTGAATATGGTATGCCAATTAATAAGTCCACAAATATATTTTACTATAAATGCTAAATGTAATCTCTTTCATAATCCCCATCAAGAAAAATATACTCTTTTACATAGTTTATTACATCTCAAGCAAGGTTTCTACTTATTAACTTTATATTTAAAAGATTTTTTAATGTATGAGTGGTTTTCATGAGATTATTTACTATTTTAAACTACTTAATATTATGATTTTATTTTATGTGTAGCTAAAATGAATACTTTCATCAACAACAACAACAAGTTCAACAAGAAGAAAGTGGTGTTCATAATGGGATCAACAGGAATGAGAATGTCTCCTCTCTCTGTTGACATTGCCAACCATTTTTGAGGAGAAATAATCTACTCGGACAAAACGCAAGTATATAAGGGACTTGAAATCGTGACCAACAAGATCACACGTGCTGAGAAACAAGGTGTATGACACTATTTGCTATGTATATATATTCAAAAAATATATTTTTTGTGATTCATTTATTTTAATGTGAATTGACAGTTATTTTGTTTCATAATTTTTTAGGTGAAATTGAGCCAGATTTCGACTTCACGGCCGAAGATTTCTGTATGAAGTCCATTGTCTACATAGAAAATTGTTTGAAGACTCAATGTATTCCAATTATTGTTGGAGAGTCAAATTCGTATATTGAAAAACTTGTTGAAGACCCTGTGTTCATGTTCAAATATAAGTATGACAACTGCTTTATTTGGATTGATGTAGAGCAATCAATCTTGAACCGTAGAGTTGACACGAGGGTTGATGAAATGGTCAATGCAGGTAGTTTTTGTAATTATTTTATATTTGAATTAAAATATAATAATGACTCTAACTAAAACTTTTCTTATATAGGTTTCTTAATAATACTTTTAGTTTTCAAATATATGTTCAACTAAATAAAACTATTCTTAAATTTATGTTGCATGCAGGGCTGGTATGAGGTGAGACAAATTTTCATTCCAGATGCATATTACACCAAAGGAATCCGACAGTCCATTAGTGTCCCTGAAATGGCCAGATATTAAAGGGAAGTAAAAAATATAGACGAAGATGATGAATCAAAGAAGGTAATTCTTCAAGCTTCAATATCAAGTATCAAGCGTAATACTCGTTTATTAATTTGTAACCAACTTGACAAGATTCAAAAATTAATAAATGAGAAAATGTGGTCGGTGCATCATAATATTGCTACTGACGTTTTCAAAGAAGATAGAAAAGAAGTTGTTGACGAAGCATGGAGGAATACTGTTTTGCAACCATGCCTAGATATTGTGAAAAGATTTATCAAAAATGATGATCACAATATTATTATTGAGTGTACATAAACTATCATTATCTCGATCATAGCTTGTGTTATTTTGTCTCTTGGTCATTTTAATTTTGACCTATTTTGTACAGTTTGTATCAAACTACATATATATATACTATTCTTGTCTGTAAAAACAATGTTATTTATAGAGAAAATATTTAAGCTTTATAAAAATATGTATTTTAAGGTCCGATATAAGCCCAAACGCCAAGTCCAAGTCCAAATCTTTGATATTTAATATATATTAATATAAATACGTACTTACACGATTACATGAGATCATTCTTAATGTCAAGGTAATAGAGTGAAAAAAAAAATGACTATAAATGTTTGGGAAGATTCTAACCTTAAAAAAATTGAAAGAATAAAATTCGTAACTCCAAATTTCAAATTGTTACATAGACAAAGAAGAGAAAATGATAAATTTGCAATCTATCTATAAGGATCATTTAAGGAAATATATTCTACCTAATTCAATCACGATGATGGAAGCTTCATTCAATAAAATATTTATCTATTATTACATGCTGCACAAGTAAATATAAATAATTGTAATTGAAATAGTTATCAATAATTGTTCTTTCCCTTCTAATTGAAATAGACTTAACACGTATGACGTGTTGTTAAATAGTGTATGAATTGACGCATTATCACTTGAGTGTATTCCTTGAGAAATATTATTGAGTTCTTTTTACAATCCTTTTGAAATCCATATTTTCGTTAATCTTGTATGTTATATCATAACAATGTGCATCTAGAAACTTCATCCTAAATTTATTTAAGCCTAATCACCCAAATTCAAGCTGTTGTATCTGCAGTTTTTTTTCAAGAATTATTCTTATCCTAAAAGATATGATTTTTTTAAAAATTTGTTATATACCAATTCATAAGTTCATAATCACATTTTTACTATAAATGTCCAGTTATATGCGATCTCCAAACAATGTACATTTGATAACTTTATCCTAATATTATTTACTTGTCATTACCAAAATTCCTGTTGACATATTTATACATTTTACAATAGTCATTGATCTTATCCTAAAAGATATCAGTATTTCTGAATATGGTTTGCCAATTAATTAGTCCACAAATACATTTTACTATAAATGTTCAATGCAATCTCTTACATAACCACCATCAAGAAAAATATATTCTTTTACATAGTTTATTACATCTCAAGCAAGGTTTCTACTTATTAACTTTATATTTATAAGATTTTTTAATGTATGAGTGTGCATGAGTGGTTTTCATGAGATTATTTACTATTTTAAACTAATTATTTTTATGATTTTATTTTATGTGTAGCTAAAATGAATACTTTCATCATCAACAACAAAAAGTTCAACAATAAGAAAATGGTGTTCATAATGGGAGCAACTGGAATGGGAAAATATCGTCTCTCTGTTGACCTTACCACCCATTTTTGAGGAGAAATAATGACCTCGGAAAAAATGCAAGTATATAAGGGACTTGAAATCCTGACCAACAATATCATATACACTAAGAAACAAGGTTTACAACACTATTTGCTAGGTTTACATATTCGAAAAAAACCTTTTTTTGTGATTCATTTATTTTAATGTGAGTATTAATTGACAATTATTTTGTATCATAATTTTTTATGTGAAATTGAGCCAGATTCTGACTTCACGGCCAAATATTTCTGTTTGAAATCCATCGTCTACATATATTTTTTTTTGAAGATTCAATGTGTTCCAATTATTGTTGGAGGGTCAAATTCGTATATTGAAAAACTTGTGGAAGATCCTGTGTTCATGTTCAAATATAAGTATGACAGTTGCTTTATCCAGATTGATGTAGAGCAATCAATCTTGATCCGTAGAGTTGACACGAGGGTTGATGAAATGGTCAATGCAGGTAGTTTTTGTAGTTATTTTATATATGAATCAAATATAATAATGACTCTAACTAAACTTTTCTTATATAATTTTCTTAATAATACTTTTGGTTTTCAAATATATGTTCAACTAAATAAAACTATTCTTAAATTTGTGTTGCATGCAGGTTTAACGACTCGAACCGTCGTTAATTAAGAGAGACGGAAATCCGGGAAAAATCTGGGCCGTTGTCCCGCCAGAGTGGGTTAGGTACTGCTAGGGCGGAGGTGCCACATCATGGTATGCTGGCGCCAGGGTAGGGGGATTAGCGAGGCAGAACGTAATTTACGAGAAATCCTATTTTCTCCATCTTCCTAAAATACCTAAATAAGTCGTAGAACATCCTAGAAACCCCAGAAAAGCTGCTCTAAGCTTGAGAAGGGAGGAGAGGGAGATTTCTAGCGTGAGGATGGTGAAATCTTGCAGATTCTTGGCCAAATCCACCATCGCGAAGCCCGGAACACCGGAATCGAAGCCAAAAACTCCGTACAACTGCTTGGCGCCCAGGTAGGCTAGGTTTTTATAATTGAGTAGTTATAAATCTGTGCTTACTATGTAATATATGTAAATTAATGGTAGGGTTGTGTGTAGACCTTCGTGCACCAAGTGATCTTCATGAATAATCCCTAGAATTCAAAGTATGTGGATGTAAGCCTTGTGAGGAGGAATTGGTGAATTGTTAGGAACCCAAGAATTGCTATCATGGATAGAATTGGATCAAGAATAAGGATATGAAATCAGTAGTGGAACCAGATTTATGAATGTATGCTACATCCGATAAACTGAAGTGATGAAATTGAGGAATTATGATGAATTGTAATTAAACCCTAATAAGAAACCCTAATGATGAACTAGGGCAGAGTATGGTTAATTATTATATATGTGATAGGGATTGAGGAGTAATTCCTAAGTGATGGTTGTGATTCTATGTTTGTGTGATGTATGCTTGTTCTTGCTTCATTATGATACTTGTATATGTATATGAATGTTGCAATGTTGATCACACTTGTTGTAAATGAGATAGATGAATGATGATTGGCATGAAATCATGACTTAAATGTATGATCTTGAAGATACACTTGTATTTGTGATTGTGGTGTGTGATTGGGATCGGTTGCCACGTTTCGGCATAACTAACTTGGATCGGATTGCCACATTTCGACATAAATATGGGATCGGTTGCCACGTTTCAGCATAACCCTGCGATCGGTTGCCATGTTCTGGCACCCTAACTTGGATCGGTTGCCACGTTCCGGCAGTCTAATGATGTTGGGTTTGGGTTCCATGAGAGGACCAATGATGTGATATAAAATGTGAGTTGTTCATGTGCTTGTTGATAATATTGTATATGCTTGATATACACTTACGAGTATAGTGTTATTTTGGTTTGTATATGTTGTACTTAGTGGACATGTGTTATGGCGATTTATAGTTGGTTGTTCGTGGGTAGTAATGGCGAGAGTAGAGATAGTAAATGTGATGGAAAATGCTTAGGTGGATTTCACCTTGGGGGAAAGAGATTGGGTTAGTGTTAAGATAGCTTGAATCATTGTATTATGTGACTATGGTTGGTAATGTGACAAGGAAGTAAGGTAGGACGTGTACGGTTAGTTGATTTGGCGGTGGTTGTACTTGGGAACTTTCTTATGTGTTTAGAATGGTTAAGCTATGATCAAGAATCCAGTATGTGGGATTAATTGAAAAAGTACTCAGGGTGCTAGTGCATATTAGAGGTGTTTCCAAGAGAGAGTAAAGGTGGAGAAGCGCGTGGTTTATTTCATGATCTTACTAGTTGGTTTCTTATGTTATGCGGTGGGCGTCGGGCTGACAGATGATGCCTACCAGTACGCGTGTTTTGTACTGATACTATTCTTGCTATGTCTTTTGACATAGTCTGGAGGCAGGTTTGGTGACGTTTCTTTAGGTGAAGATGAATGGATTCTCCAATGGCTTCTATCTTTCCTTCTGCATGGTGGAAGCTGTGTCTTTATTTATTTGTCCAGTTGTACTCTTAGTAGCTCTTGTACTTGTTTAGACTAGATCCCTGGGGGTGTTAAATTGTTTTGTTAGTCATAACTAAAGTTGGGTTAAAATTTCTTACTTATGAAATTTCTTCTGTATATTTCCTTCGTTTTTATTAAATTTCCGCATGTTTAATTATTGGCGTAAAAGGGTTCTCTTACTTAGGTGGTAGTATGTAGGTGCCCGCACGACCCGATGGGTTGGGTTGTGACAAATTGGTATTAGAGCCTAGGTTACCGGTCTCCCAGTACAAGAGCAAAATGTGGACTAGACTCCTGTGGATTGGTATGTTGACGTCCACATCTAATCCACAAGCGGCTAGAAAACATTCTAGGAATTTGTTCCACTTATTCTCTCCTTTTGTGTAAGTGTCGCTTGTGGTATAAGTTGAGTCCAATTGGTATTTCTCGATTCCAGTTGGTATCTCAACGAAGTGACCTAGACGTCATTGATACGACTGAAGGGACAACAACAAGTTAATTGGAACTGGGAAGGTTCCAATTGGTATCTAGCCCTAGGGGCTGTAAAAGACATAGATGACCAGTAATGGTCATCTATGGAAAAAATTAACTAATAATTTGAAATTGTTTGTGCGTTGTGTCTTGGAATCCGTAAATGCATTCTTCTTGTCGATGGAATTAATTGTGAATGTAAAGTTGAACTTGTTGAACGTGATGATGTGATTTCGTGTACTATAAATGTGTGATTGAACCTGATTATGTGCAATGTGTTGGCTAATTGGTGTAAATTATGCGAGTTGTAATGTTGGGGTGTATCTTATGGATGTGTGAGTGGTGGTACTGAATCAACGAGAATGATTTGACTAGCGTATCGTGGGATTGACTGGAGGGTAGGCCACGACTATCCTAGTTATGAAAATTATTCTAAACATGCTAAGTAAAGCTGGGAACCTTGGCAAAATTTAGAAAAGGTAGAAAACCCCAGAAAAATCTTAGTAGAGGTTCAGGTTCCGTGTAGGCCGCTGGGGCAGGATTAATCCCGCCAGGGCGATGCCGCCGGAGCGAGAGAATCCTGCCAGGACGGGATGAGGCGAGGCAAAACCTCAGCCTGTTCCTCTATTTTTCCTAACCACAATTTTAGACCTCAAATGGTATCCGAATTCACCCCTACCAGCCTATCAGTGTTCAACAACAAAAGTAGTAGATTATAAAAACCGTAAGATAAAATAAAAGGCTGCATCAGATAGCAAATCAAGCATCCATGTGCTACCAAAGACATAAGAGAGTCAAAATATAAAAACAAGGTCTTTCCTAAATTATAAGCCAAAAAGGGTGAACTAACAAGTCAGATCAAGAACCTTCAGACTGGGTGGTGTCCACGTTGGAGTCAAGGTCCTCTGGGGTACCACGCCAGACTAAGCCTCATTCAGCATAGAGAACTCCTTGTAGTCCTGTGGCTTGAGTCGGGGAATTTTCTTGCCGAGGGCCACACAAGTAAAGATGGCCTTAATGGTTTTCCACATCTGACCCATTAGACGATCCCTCTCCAGACCCTTCCTCCTCTCCTGGTGTAGTTGGCGAAGGAGCATCTCGACCTCTAGGGTAGTGCTGGGTGGAAGAGGAGTGAAGTCAGCATAAGCACTCCCCAATCTCTCCCTAACGCCTGCCAGATCCTTCTCAGGCCGTGCCTCGTCGTCCGAATTAGCAGCCGCCTTACCACGGCTAGTCTTGAAAGTCCTCCTCCTTTTGCTTCGAGAAGTAGAACCCGTCCTAACCAAAAGAGGGTGAAGGGGGATCCATAGGAAGTATCTCATCAGCATCGAATAGTGGCACTCCCGCCCCCTTGCACAAGGTAGTGATAAGACTGGGAAGAAAGAAAGCCTTATTGTTACCCCGATAGAACATCTTCCACTCTGAAATAATCTATGCCCCCACATTTAGCCGGATGCCCTGTATGTCGCACGCCACCACCAATGCGCGGGGATAGGTCACGTCGGTACGGTTGCTTGACGGGTGAATCCTCCTAGTCACTAAGTGTAGCAACCTCTTAGCATCGGGTGACCAATCTGTGCTAGTAATACCTCGGCAGTAGCCCAGTGAACCTGATCTCGGAGCGTAGGCTCGACAAGAGTGTCCCTCAGCCACTCCAGATCCATCTCCTCTAGCTTATGCAGCACGAAACCTTTCTCGCAACAGAACTCCGTATTACGGTGATCATGATGCCTTTCCCAACTTGCAGTATCGGGAAACTGGATGAAAGGTAAGTGTTCGTCATTTTGTCCTGCCATTTAGAAAGACTGCAATAAGTGAAATATGAATTAGATTTGCGATAGATAGTCAGTGTAAGACTAAAATTTAAGGAAAGGAAAATTTTTGGTGCTAAGGGACTGGCCACTGTTGGCTTTATCCCGCCACAGCGGCCATAATCCCGCCGGTCGCCATAGCGGGATGAAGGCCGCCAGGACAAACTTTAGACGCGATAATGGCGTCTCTTCGTCCCAAAACCCCCATTTCAGTAGAATTTCAGCAGATCAGAGTGTTATAACTATCCTAGAACCTAAATAAGTAATCATTTCGGCAAAATAACTCCGATAAGAGGCCTAAATCGGAGTTTTACACCAAGGGACCCTTCAACTTCCCCCACCCATTTTTGTACCGATTTACCCGTATTTTTGTGAAATCCTTACGCCCAGGACGTTGTGGTTCAAATTCAAAATACTATCCAGAAAACCGTCTTTAATTCGATCAGTTAGCAGAATGCAAGCGTACGTAGATAGCTACGAAAGTAAAGAGTGTAAGGATGAGAAGCTTACCTTAAATTCAACGTTCGGACCGAGTGGTTAGAGAGGATTTAGGAGAGTTGAGTAAAGGAAAAAGGGAGAAATGAGGAAAATTCATTCCTTATTCCCCCTTTACTGTTTCCGATCTCCCACCTCAGCGGGAGATCTCTCGCCACAACAGCTCTGCCTTAGTGGGAGGGTTGTCGCCCTGGCGGGCCAGGCCGTGTAAATTTAATACATTAAGTTCTTCGTGTGGGTTTCATTTGTTCCTCTAGTCGATGGGGTACAGTATCTTTTCGGGTGTTAATTAAGTGAAAGGTCTCCATTTGTCGTGGTTCCGTAGTGGACCAATCCTTTAATTTAAGAATAAGTCAAAATGGGGCGTGTGATGTTCCGTGCACTAGTCGTTCGGGGATGAATGGTGGGTAAATTGGTATCTATTGTAACGATCCGAACCGTCATTAATTAGGAGAGAAAAAAATCTGAGAAAAATCTGGGCCACTGTCCTGCCAGAGCAGGTCAGGTGCCGCAAGGGCGGTGGTGCCACAGTAGGGTAAGCTGGCGCCAGGGAAGGATCTGTGAGGCATAACATAATTTACGAGAAATCCTATTTTCTCCATCTTCCTAAAATATCTAAATAAGTCGTAAAACACCCTAGAAACCCCAGAAAAGCTGCTCTAAGCTTGGAAAGGGAGGAGAAGGATATTTCTAGCGTGAGGATGGTCAAATCTTGTGGATTCTTGGCCAAATCCACCGTCGTGAAGCCCAAAAAGCCAAAATCGAAGCCAAAAACTCCGTACAACTGCTTGGCACCCAGGTAGGCTAGGTTTTTACAATTGATTAGTTATAAATCTATGCTTACTATGTAAAATATGTAAATCAATGGTAGGGTTGTGTGTATACCTTCATGCACCGAGTAATCTCCATGAATAATCCCTAGAATTCAAAGTATGTGGGTGTATGCCTTGTGAGGAGGAATTGGTGAATTGTTAGGAACCCTAGAATTGCTATCATGGATAGAATTGGGTCAAGAATAAGGATATGAAATCAGGAGTGGAACTAGATTTATGAATGTATGTTACATTTGATAAATTGAAGTGATGGAATTGAGCAATTATCATGAATTGTGATTAAACTCTAATAAGAAACCCTAATGATGAACTAGGGCTGAGTATGGTCAATTATTATATATGTGATAGGGATTGAGGAGTAATTCCTAAGTGATAGTTGTGATTCTATGTTTGTGTGATGTATGCTTGTTCTTGCTTCATTATGATACTTTTATATGTATATGAATGTTGCTATGTTGATCACACTTGTTGTAAATGAGATAGATGAATGATGATTGCCATGAAATCATGACATAAATGTATGATCTTGAAGATATACTTATTTTTGTGATTGTGGTGTGTGATTGGTATCGATTGCTGTCACGCCCCGAGCCTACACCCTGGACGTGGCCGGTACTCGAGAACCATTGCTGGCCCCAAGTGAACCCTTGGCTTGGCTTACTTACTCAGCGGAAGACTATATGCAATAAGAAAGGAATTCAAATGCTAAACAACTTAACTGTCACAAACTGAACTCTTAATGTTTTGAAAATAAACATTTAACTTAGCCAAAATGGCAACTCAAATCCGAACATAAGTCAATAAAAAAATGATGACGAATGAAGTAACATATGACTGACTATCTATGAAGCCTCTAAAACAACTGAGATGGATGTCGGGACAGTCCCACGACATCTTAATGAACTAATAATAAAACTGAAAACAATAAAAGGAGTCCTCCGAAATACAAGAAGGCTCATCAACAGAGTCTGAACTGCTCACTGGATCAACGATGCGCTGGATGCTGATCCTAGTTACCTATGTCTGCATCATAAGACGATGCAGGCCAACTAGCATCAGTACATTGAATGTACGAGTATGCGAGTTGGAATACTAAAACAACATAGGCTTGAAAGAGAATCTGAAGAAACTTACCTGGCTCAACTTAACTCAACATAACTGGACTCATTTCAATATAAAGAAATTTAAAATAAAGTGTAATATAAAGAAAAACTGTTTAAACACATGATGTCAACTCCGTGTATTTAGAAATACAATAAGACCTCTGTATGTATGCAAAGATACAATATGAACTCTGCTTGTATATGAAAAATACAAATATATTTGATGTATATAAAGATACAAAATAATGTTGTGGGAGTTTCTCTAACCGACAACCATCACATAAGAGCTATTGTGATGATACATCGATCTCCCTCACGCTTCCAGCGCATCCTATACCCTGCCCAAGGTATAGGACCTGAATTACTAAGTGGATCCACTAGTCTATGAGAAATGATTCATCTAAAAAGTATGACCCTTTTCTACCCATGATGACTACATGGCTTATGGGGGCTGATAGTTGTATGAACTCTTCCCCATATCGGTGCTTAATACTACTCCCAAAATATACTAGCTCTTATGTTTAAAACATACTTCTTTCTGTGATTTGAGATAATTGCTCAAAACTTAGCTCAAAGGCTATCTTGGAAATCAAAGTTTCCCCTCTTGCTTAATTATGAAAGCATTTACTCTTTATGAAAACTAGCTGAAAGACTCTTTGGAAATCAAGGTTTTCCTTTCTTGTTTAAAGGTGAACATTTTAAACCCTTTGGGAATACATTGTCCCCATATACTTTTGAAGAAATGAACTTAAAGCTTTACTCTTTACTCTTTACTCAACTTGAATTTTAAGTCTTAAAACAAAGTTAAACATTTGAAAAAAAAAGACTTTTGAAAAACTTTTAAGAACTTATCTTAACTTGACTCTTGACTTTGATCTTAACTGCTCTTGACTTGACTCTTAAATGATCCTTGAATGGAATTATGGATTCAAGGATTATGATTTGTGTTTGGAACGATCTCATGTTGTTTAGGAATGATTTTAAATAGCTAAACATGAGAAAAGTCAGGATATCACCATCTTGGAACAAGTCCGCGACGCGGAGAAAATTTTTGGTCACTGGGGGAGCAAGTCCGCGACGCGGACTTGCGTGCCAGATCACGGTCGACTTTTTCCTTCTCCGTTTTACAGCCCCAATTCGCGTAAACTCGACTATTGATCTCAAATTCATTTTAGATTCCGATACCCAACATATGGACTCAAGAACCTAACTCAAAAAAACACTATAATTCGATTCAAAGATCTCAGAAACTCCTCAATTCATCCCAATTAAAGAACAACATTCAAATTCAAGAATACATGTCAAGAACATCAACTTACAAACTCTTTTAGGACGAATTTCGCTGAACTAAACATGTTTGGTTCATGGGTGAATGAACCCAACACTATGAAAGACTCACATACCTTGTAGGGATCACCCCCGATGAAATACACAAGCTAAACTCGACGATCTTGACGAATCTTGAACGTTCTTCTCCTTTCTCCTCTTTTCTCTTCTCTCAAAACCCTAACTCTTTTTACAAAAGCGTAAACTGACTAAGTTCAGTTTAGACCCCTTAGTAATTACCAAAAATGAATTAAAATAAAAGGGTAAGGAAAAGACCAAACTACCCTTCAAAAATCTGGATTTGGACTTTCCTTAATCCAACAACCCAAATTCCAAAGGGTATAACTTACTCACGAACTCAGAATCATGCAAACTTGGCGGCGTTGGAAATATCATTCCAAGATAATTCCAACCATATCTGGAAGTACACCTAACTCATCCTGAGCTAGGAGTTATGGCCGTTTGAAGTTGACCAAAAACTCACTTTTTGTAACCTAAACAAATTTCCAAATTTTCAATTCTTTCCAAAAATGACTATTTCCAATTCTTTAGATTCTTCCTAGCTATTTCAAATTGCGAGATGTTACATTTGCCACATTCCGGCATAACTAACTTGGATCGAATTGCCACGTTTCGACATAAATATGGGATCGGTTGCCACGTTCCGGCATAACCCTAGGATCGGCTACCGCATTTTGGCACACTAACTTGGATCGGTTTCCACATTTCGGCATGCTAACGGTGTTGGGTTTGGGTTCCATGAGAGGACCAATGATGTGATATAAAATGTGAGTTGTTCGTTGTTCGTGTGCTTGTCGATAATATTGTATATGCTTGATATACGCTTGTGTGTATAGTGTTGTATTGGTTTGTATATATTGTACTTAGTGGACATGTGTTATGACGATTTATAGTTGGTTGTTCATGGGTAGTAATGGCGAGAGTAGAGATAGTGAATGTGATGGAAAATGCTTAGGTGGATTTCACCTTGGGGGAAAGAGATTGGGTTAGTGTTAACAAAGCCTGAATCATTGTATTATGTGACTATGGTTGGTAATGTGACGAGAAAGTAAGGTAGGACGTGTACGGTTTGTTGATTTGGCGGTGGTTGTACTTGGGAACTTTCTTATGTGTTTAGAATGGTTAAGCGATGATCAAGAATCCAGTAAGTGAGATTGATTGAAAAAGGGGTTAGTACTCAGGGTGCTAGTGTATATTGGAGGTGTTTCCAAGAAAGAGTAAAGGTGGAGAAGTGAGTTGTTTATTTCATGATCTTACTAGTTGATTTCTTATGTTATGCAATGGGCGTCGGGTTGACCGATGATGCCTACTAGTACACGTGTTTTGTACTGATACTTCTCTTGCTATGTCTTTTGACATAGTCTGGATGCAGGATTGGTGACGTTTCTTTATGTGAAGACGAATGGATTCTCCAACAGCTTCTAAGTTTCCTTCTGCATGGTGGGAGCTGTGTCTTTATTTATTTGTCCAGTAGTACTCTTAGTAGCTCTTGTACCTGTTTAGAGTACTAGATCCCTGGGGGTGTTAAATTGTTTTGTAAGTCGTAACTAAAGTTGGGTTAAAATTTCTTACTTATGAAATTTCTTCAATATTTTTCATTCGTTTTTATTAAATTTCCCCATGTTTAATTATTGGTGTAATAGGGTTCTCCTACTTAGGTGGTATACACTACAAAAAAACCTCAAATTGCCAACAGATTTTCCTAACAACTTCAGTTGGTTAGTATTTTACTAACAAATTACCAACATATTTCTAACCGAATTATTTTTGAAAACTTAACAATGAAATTCTAACAGATTACTAACCAAAATATTACCAACAAAATATTTTAGTTGGTAAATATGGCGGGAAAAAATGGCACCAAATTTAGCAACTTTTTATTAATGAATTACCAACTGAAATATTACTAACGCACTTCTTTTGTTAGTAATATTACCAAACGAAGCATATATCGGTTGGTAAATATGACAACAAATTTGTTTATATAATTTATTAAAAAATTACCAATGAATTACTAACAAACCATTTACCAACGGCAATATTTTGTTGCTAAATTACCAACCAAATATAAATGTGTTGGTAAATTAGTAACGAAATGTAATTTGTTGGTAAACTTGCCAACAAATATCTAATCAGTTGGAAATTTTGCCGACGAATAAAGATTGTAGTTTGTAAATTACTAACATAATTAAAATAGCTGGTAATATACCAACCGATCATTAATCCATTGGTAATATTTACCAACATATTAATTTTTAGTTGGTAATATTACACATGAATGTTTAATTGGATAGTA
>JAJOOR010086936.1:0-12057 GCA_036250505.1 Solanum acaule | reverse complement strand
TCACTATACAGTCTTACATCATTACCGTGTTGAAGTGTTTTGCAATATTATTGATTGGCAACTTCAAGAGCTTAATGATCGTTTTAATGAGGTATCTATTGATTTGCTCCATGGAATTGCTTGTTTGAATCCAATTAACTCGTTTTCAAGTTTTGACAACAAAAAAATAATGAGGATGGTTGAATTATATCCAGATGATTTTGATGAATTTAATATGGATACTCTTGAGAATCAACTTGCAAGTTATATTGTTGATGTTCGTGATGTTGATGAAAGGTTCTCTGATCTAAATGGACTTTGTGATCTTTCCAAAAGATTAGTCCAAACAAAAAAACATTCAAATTATCCTTTGGTGTTCCGCTTAGTGAAACTTGCTCTACTTCTACCAGTTGCCACTGCATCCGTTGAAAGAGCTTTCTCGGCAATGAAGTTTATCAAGAATGACTTGCAAAGTCAAATGAGTGATGATTTTTTTAGTGGTTGTTTGGTGCCTTTTGTAGAAAAAGATGTATTTGATAGTATTCCTAATGATGCTATTATTAAGACATTTCAAAATATGAAACCTCGTAGAGTACAATTGTAATGATCTATTTAAGTTTTTAGATATATGTATGTGCTTTATTATTTATGTGATTAATTTTTTTTTTGAACCCCCTTGATGAAAATCCTCCCTCCGCCACTGCCTATGAGCTGTTGAACAACAAAAAACCCTCCATTGCACACTTCAAACCTTTTGGTTGCAAGTGCTTGTGTTGAACAATGGAAAGGATGACCTAGGGAAATTTGATGCTAGAAGTGATAAGGGTGTATTTATTGGTTATTCATCAACAAGCAAGGCATATAGAGTGTTCAATAAAAGAACCCTTTGTATTGAGGAAAGTATTCATGTCAAGTTTGATGAATCAGGAACACTGAATGACCATGGTTAAGACTATGAGCTTGAAGAGCAGATAGGTCAGAATAGGAATGATCAGACTGCACAAGGAGAGGAATCTGGTGCTTCAGGAGAACCTGGTCCCTCAGATCCATTATAGGATGCTTTGCCTCCAAATCCTGACAAAAGTGAAAGTGATTCTGATGCTGACAGAGAGGAAGAAATTACCAGGAAGTCCTGATGGAAACATCAATCCTCCCATCCACTGGACAATCTCATTTCCCATCTTGATTCTGGAATTCAAACCAGATCAAAATCAAGAAATCGGGCAGCATTTTCAGCATTTATATCAACAATTGAGTCTAAAAACATCAAAGAAGCTCTCCAGGATGCAGACTGGGTAATCTCAATGCAGGAGGAACTTCATCAGTTTGAAATAAGCAAAGTGTGGCACCTGGTCCCAGACCAGCGGACAGAACTATTATTGGGACCAGATGGGTATTCAGAAACAAACTTGATGAGCATGGAACCATTACAAGAAACAAGTCAAGGCTTGTGGTCCAAGGATACAACCAAGAAGAAGGAATTGATTATGATGAGACTTTTGCCCCTGCTGCCAGAATGAAAGCTATTAGAATCTTGATTGCTTTTGCAGCCCACAATGAGTTCAAGCTGTTTCAAATGGATGTCAAGAGTGCATTCTTGAATGGTTATCTGAAGGAGGAGGTGTATGTCAAGCAGCCCCCAGGCTTTGAAGATACAAACTTGCCCAATCATGTACTAAAGTTGGATAAGGCTTTGTATGGGTTGAAACAAGCTCCTAGAGCGTTGTATGAACGTTTATCAAAGTTCCTGTTTGACAATGGATACAAGAGACGTAAAATAGACAATACTTTATTCTTGAAATCCAGAGGTAAAGAATTGTTGATTGTGCAGGTGTATGTTGATGACATAATCTTTGGTGCTACCTCAGATTCTCTGTGCAAGGAGTTTGCTGAAATAATGAGTAGCAAATTTGAGATGAGCATGATGGGAGAACTCACTTTCTTCCTAGGCCTGCAAATCAAACAGTCTCCTCAAGGCACTTCAATATGCCAAGAGAAGTATATCAAGGAACTGCTTAAGAAATACACTCTCATTGATGCAAAGGCACTGGACACTCCTATGAGTTCAAGTGTTAGACTTGATAAAGATGAAAGTGGAGTAGAAGTTGGTCAAACTATGTATAGAGGAATCATTGGCTCACTTTTATATCTCACAGCAAGCAGGCCAGGCATTGTGTTTAATGTTGGAATGTGTGCAAGATTCCAGGTAGCTCCCAAGGAATCTCATCTAAAGGCTGCCAAGCGCATTTTGAGATATCTAAAAGGAACACGGGACCTGGTCCTCTTCTATCCTACTGGTGATTCTTTTGATCTTACTGGTTATGTTGATGCTGACTATGCAGGCTTTTTGGTTGATCGAAAAAGTACATCAGGAATGGCTCACTTCCTAGGATCATCATTTATCTCATAGAGAACCAAGAAGCAAAACTCTGTGGCCTTGTTCACTGCAGAGGCAGAGTATGTGGCTGTTGCATCTTGCTGTGCTCAATTACTATGGATCAAGCAGCAGCTAGAAGATTTTGGTGTACTCACAGACACCATTCCTCTTATTTGTGACAATACTAGTGCCATGAATATGGCCAAAAATCCTGTTCAGCATAAGAGGAAAAAGCACATTGACGTGAGGCATCACTTTCTGAGGGACAATGTGGAGAAACTACATGTGGCAATGAAGTTTTGCAAGACTGAAGATCAATTGGCTGACATCTTTACAAAGGCACTTAGCAAAGAGTCCTTCATCACAAATAGAATGAGACTGCGAATGCTCAAAATCACCTAATCTCTTGACTTGATTGTGCAAAGCTCCATCGAAATGACTATGCTAAGGAGGGCAGGTATCTATACTTGTTTATGTTGATCATAAAAGGATTCATTTTTGGTACCTTAATGCAGGTATACACTCATGGTGTGTTAGGCTGAATGGATGATTTGATTACACTAAGCAGGGCTGTGATTCAAGAGAAGGACCTCGTCCTCATGAGGTTAGTATCACTTATACTACTCTGTCAGAATGTTCAACTCACTGCCACGTGTCTAACTCTTATTCATCGCGTCGCTTTCAAACGTCTCATCATTTTAATACTAACAGTCACTACTGTTGGGGACCCAATATATCTCAAACTCTTTTTATAAAAACCCTAGCCCAGTAAATCAAACCCATCTCTTCTCTCTTTTGTTTTTCAAAAGGATTCACTCCCTCTCCTAAAAAAAAAAAACTCGATTCCTTCAGTCTTGAAACTCCTCAAGATGTCAAAATCTATTTTTTCTTCAAAAATTCACGTCTCCTAAGAAGTTGAAACTCCCAGTTCATTCAACTTCTCCATTCCCATCCCTGAAGAATCTCCCTCAACTCCAATCTGTGGGGGAGGCGAAATGGCTGAATCAATCACCCATCAGACTGAAGTTTTGCCCCCATCTGTCCATTTGTTTCCTGAGAACCTGGTCTGTTCCCCCACACTTGTGGTATCTGAAAACAATTCTCAGGATTTTGGTGCTTATTCAGTGGAAAAACCTCTTGACGAACACGTTCTTGAGGAAACGAAAGTAAGGTCCATGGCAGTGTCGTCAACAATGTCAGAGAGACTATTTGAAGGAGACCTACCAGAGGGAACTGGTCCAGTATCATGTATTCTAAATGCCGGTGCAGAACTTGTGGCAGTTCAAAGTCTAGCCTCTCTTAGGGGAGTTGATCAACCCACTCTAATAGACCAAGAGATGCAGTCACCAGACCAGGTCCCATACAAAAGTGACCCTGTGTTTGACCATACTCCAATGGGTACAAATTTTGAGAAAAATGAGAAAGAAGAGGAAGAACCTCAACTGAGATGGAGACAAAGAGGTATACGAGAAGCAAACTCGACTTAAGTTGATGGTTTGAGACAAGAGATGCCTGACATTGCTGATAGGGAAACATCCCCTGTTTGTAGGGCTGACAGTGGGGAAGAAAGACAGCGGAAGGGAAAGGGAAAATTAGTTAAGCTCCATCTGAAGGGTCAGGGAAAGAAGTATGGAACTCGAAGTGTAACACAAAAGGTACTAGGAGTTACCATGGAGGCAAATGCTGCCCACACTAAGAGGATAAGGAAAAGGCGACTGGAAGGATCTCTAGATGCAGAACCTACGTTCACTCTCTTGAATGTTGATGATAGTGACACTCAATCTGAAAATATCATCAGATATGTCATCAAACATAAGAGAAAAGCAGAAGAAGAAAGAGTGAACTCAAAGAAATCTCACAAAATGGCAAAGAAATCCATTGCGAAGAAGGGAAAGAACACTAAGAAGAAGACGACCCAACCTGGGTCGCCTGAAGTGGAGGAAAGCTCCGAAAGGTTTGAAGAACAACAACCCGTAAAAGGACCTGGTCCCAGGGTCAGAAATCAAAAGACAGTGAATGAGTTAACAAGAGAGGAAAGGGTCGAAATAATGGAGACCCAAAAGGTGCTAAGCAGAAGAGTTTTTAATCCCAAAATTGCCACAAAATTTGGAATGGTGGCCCTAGTTGATGTTGTGTCTGTTCAGGAATGGAGCCATCTTTTCTAGCCTCTTCCTTCGTATCTCCACGAGCCAGAAGTGCGTGAATTCTTCTATAACATGGAGTTGCTGGAAGATGGAGGAATTACAACTATTGTCAAGGATATCAGCATTCACTTGGATGAAGTTACTCTGGGAATTATATTAGGGGTACCTGTGAAGGGGATCAGGTCCATCGAAGGCTGCAAACCATATGAGGGGTTCACTGTGCAGGCTACCAAGAGAAGGGAAGTTAAGCTTGCAGGATTGCCCAAGAAGCTTCTTAATGGTGAATGCCAACTGTTATTTGAATTTATCAACAAGGTACTTGTTCCTCGATCTGAAAAATGAATAGTTGCATCAGCTGAGGACATGTTCCTCATGGAGCAATTAAGTGAACTCGAACCAATAAACCTTCCTGCCATAATGCTGGAGCATATGCATAGGGTAATGACATGAAGAACTGCAAAGCATGGTATCCCTTATGGGTACCTACTGAATCATGTCTTTACTCACTTTGAAGTTCCTGTAGAGAAAGGGGTACCAGGTACCATGAAACAGACATTTACCAAGTCCACTCTACAAGAATGTGAGTGCGTGGAAGGACCAGTGAAGGGTAGGTCCCAAGTGGCAGCGGTTTTGGAGCAGCAGGCTACGCTCACCCGAGAGGTGGATGACCTCACGAAACTCTTGGCTGAGAAGGAGGTTGAAATTATTAGATTAAAGTTCGAGCTTCAGAAGGTGATCTTAGGAGGACCAGGTACCAGAAATGGTAGCTCTGAACTTTGAGGGATGAAAATGCTCAACTAATGAAAACCATTGCTTCCCTTAACGATGAAGTTAAGGCCCTCAACAAGCAAGTTATCAAGGCTCATGAAGATGCAAATGAGCGAATGCTTGTGTTCATGCGTACTTTCTCCCCTCCTCCCCCTCCGTCCTAAATGTGTCCTTGTTGTTTTTTTCTGTGGCTTGTGTACTTTTTAGGTCCTGTTATTCTGTAAATCTATCTACTCTGTGGCTGTGAGTTTGACCAATGTCAAGTGGTCAGTATTTGTGATATGCAACTATCTCTGTTTTGTGCCCTATTCATGTGTATTTTTATTATATCTTTCTGCCTTCACCCGTATGTTCTGTGTGGCATGTTGCTCTGAATTCTTTTTTATTAACATTTTAACTTGCATATGTTTACTGCTTCGCCTTTTCAATGATGTCAAAAGGGAGAAGTTTGGTGCAATTGGCCAAGGATTAAGGGCGAACTGATATTAAGTTTGGTGCAATTGGGGGGAACTGAATGTTGTGAACTGAATGTTGTGATGTTGTCTTAATGGGGAACGGGAACTGATATTAAGGGGGAACTAATATTAGTAAGGAGGAACTAATAGGATGGCTACTCTAATTAGTTGTTGTTGTATGCTTCTATAACTGGCCAATTGAGCAATGTATTTGAATGAATGTTTGTTTACTCACGTGAGGAGTTATGCAGGTTGTTTGTCATCATCAAAAAGGGGGAAATTGATAAGTGCTTATGCTCCTAGATGTTTTGATGATCTCCTCACAAGTGCAGGGACCTGGTCCTCTGCAGAGTATGAATACTCGTCCAGTTGTCAAAGTGTTGTACAGCTGTAAAAGCTGTCCGTGTCAGGAAGTTGGTGAAGTTGCAGAGTACTTCACCAATCAAAAGCGAGGAGGTTGCTTGTACATTGGATAATATTTCTCCATGATATATATCCAACAACAAACAACAATATTACTCATTCATTCAAAGAGAGATACTTTCAAGCTTCAAAACAGCAAGGGACCTGATAGAGTGCTTCTATTGCTTTCTGTACCAGCTGTAATTTTGTTTGCTTGTAATAGTGCTTACATTGTAGGATTCATTTCTTTGTGATAAGAAACGCTTTCAACTTGTGTGAATCATTGTGAGTTCTGAGTTAGTGTTAACTTGGCTCTCACTCTAAATCTATATTAATTAGGATAGGATTAGTATAGTGGGTAGTGTGGTATCTACTCTAGCTCGTCTAAGTAATAGGAGGTGTTACTTAGAGTTGGGATTAGCAGGCTAATCTCGGTTTGTAATTGGCTTTTACTTTTGCTTGAGAAGATTAGTGAAAAGCAGTTCTAAAAATCCTGGAAGGCCAGGTTGTGATTTTACTCCCTTGAGCAAGGAGGTTTCCACGTAAACTCTCTTGTCAATCTTTACATTTCAACGCTTGTTCTTTACTGTTTTAGTTTCAACTGTGGTGAGGACCTGGTCCCATTGATACTGGTGGAAGCATACATTCCAACAGGATCACTTCAAGGATCTCCGGACCACATTGTAAAATTAGATGGTAGACACATAAGATCTAACCAGAAACAGGTTATAACAACTAAAATATATTAACACTAAAATGACAACATAAATGAGTATCATCAAGTCTAGATATGATAATGCGTCTCAGAAGAGAGATATCAACATCAATCATAGACATATAATCTAGGAATGTGTGACCTAACATCTAGATGTCACAACTCATAAAATACATCAAAATGAAGAAAACTAGTATAATTAGAGAAGTATGAGGAGACTATTGGTCCTAAAAATCCATTAATGATCGTACACTGTGCCTGCTATGATCCTACCACTTTTCAACTCTACCAGATATTTGGATAGACTCAATGAACTTAGATCAAGATCCTTGGCAGTTCAAGCAGATATTGCACAAAGAGGAAGATATATACCAGCAACCAGTCTTATAGTTATTCACCTGTTATATATTGGGCAATAAGAGAGTACCATTGTTGATGGAGGAAATTAATCCCAAGTTCTCTTCGATTCTTTGTTGCACTGTCATCAAAATGATGGTTTTCCATTGAATTTAAATATGTGTATTTGTATCACCTGCCTAAATTTACATTTGGTTGAGGCATTGAGCTCAACCATCAAATATGTCAAGGCATGCCCTAAGAAACCAGTCATCAAGAAAGTTCAGCTAAGACAAGTAGGAGAAGTATTCTCCTAGACTAACTCTCTGTTCTTGCTTTTCTACATCAATTATACCAACTGCACCTGCTGACAGCTCCACAACAGGACAAGAAAAAAAGAGAGAAATCATAGTAAATGACTTAAAAGTCTAAATTCTGTCAACAGTTAGAAATAAAAGATTCACCTCAAGGCTGGATATTCAGCCTCTGCAGAAAACTCAGCTGCTTCCTGACTGGATTCAGGATTCCACAGATTCTATAGGTATGAAGTCAGTGAATGTGTTTGGGGGGGTGAACACGGGGGCTGCTTTCTCAGCTCTCTGAGGGGATACAGCTCCAATGCACTGAAACGTCAAGCAGTATGTTTAAAACTCCATTTTTGAGAAGCAACAAAATGCTAAAGGAATGACATGACATGACAATTGTGAATGAACAAAATACGTGTGGTGGAAGATGGAAGTTTGGTTCAATAAGAGTCCTAATTGGAATTTTAGTAGCCATTGAATTGCTTGGTGATATGCATTCCTCCAATAACTGCTATGTTGCAACTGGACCCTATACTAATTAGTAGCTGATTTTGGATGATAGGTTAGAAAACTGAACTATCAACAATTGACCCAGTTTCTTTTCGTAATTGTTTTGATTACTTAAGACATGATTAACTATCACATGCAGATACACATATTAAAACCAGTAGAAAGACTTACCAGCAACTCCTGGTATGCACCATAAAATTATGGATATCTAGGCCCTTGGTCCTCCAAAATTAATACTTTTTCCTTGAAATGCAAGTCAGATTGCTGTTACAAAACAGTACATAAAGATGCCTTAACTTTAAGAAAGAAAAGGTTCAAAGAAGACATTGGGTGTCAGCAAGAAGTCACCTTCTCTTTTACAATTTTCACCATCTGATGAGGGAGATCTTTCTCATATGAACAATATCTCCACAATTCTTGACAATTGTTTCCAACAGCTGAAAAATGGAAACTCAATTATAATGTCCAATCAACATATTAATTTGATAGGGGGGAGTTCAGAGTTAAAAAAAAAAGAGTTAAAAGGAACAGTAAATCAATCAGTATTCCTTCATGAATTTTAGAATCTTAAAAGATAACATCAAAAAGTTCAGTCTTTCTCATAGGGTCACACTGCTAATGAAGGGGAATTTAGGCAACTAAAGACTCTTAGAGGTTACAAGTTGATTGAGTGAAAATATGTATCTATTTGAATTCCAAGACATACCTACTTTGAGATACAGTTTTTGTATGAATATTCATTATTTTGTCCAACTCTTATAGGAGTTGATGAGAAGTGAACTTCCAGATTTTTCATATGAATCTACTAAATCATGATTTCCTTGCCCACTAGATCTTAACAGAAAGGGGAAAAGTGTATGAATCTAATGGTGGTAGTAAAGATAACTGAAAGAGTCTTGAACAATTCTAGAAACCCAACCAAATGGTAAAGCTTTCTTTATTTTAATGCATCACAAGAGTTCAACAAGATGCATAACAGCAAGGAGCACATTTAATTAGATAACTTGTAATAGTTGAATGTGATTGAGAGGGGCATTCGTATCAAAGTGAGAATGATAAAAATGTGGAAAATTAAGTTACTTGACCTTTGTTTAAAACATCAAGTGAAACCAAGATCCCAGCCTTATCTTCATCAATCAATTATTTCTTATTGCTGAAACTTTTCTTTCCAAGTATTATATTAGCTCACTTAGAAAACTTCATCTAATTGTAGAAAATGACCAACTTCAATCGATTTCTCATATAGTGGTTTCAGAACTATTTTGTTCAGTAAAGAAGTAAATCCATGTGGAATAAACAATTTCTACTATAATTCAACCTTTTATTGCGAAAGAATTTAGAGCCTGTTTGGCTTTTGGGTTTTGGCTTATGACTATAAGCCAAAAGCAATAAGTTAGAAATTCTAACTTATGCCTTTTGACTTCTTTTTTTTTTGGTTATTTTGGCTTAAAAACAAGTGTTCATAAGCACTTCTTTTTTTAGACAAATACTATAAAACTGCTCAAAAGCTATTTTGGTTTAAGAGCACCTAAAATAAGTCAATCCAAATAGGCTCTTAGTCATCCAACCCAAAGCTTTAAGGAGATGGGTCAAGTAGCTTGAGATCATATTAGAAACCCTTACACAACCAATGAGATACAAGTACAGCTTTAACACCTTCTGCACGTGGATTTTGCCCCTTTTTTCGTAAGGATGTTCAACAGTAGCAGGACTAGAATCAAGGGAGATGGATTAAGCTCAATAGGTTCAACAGTAGCAGGCCTCGAGAGAGATAGATTAGGCTCAATAGGTGATGAGTGGACCTGGAGTAATGTTAGTGGATAGATGGACTAAATTGAGAGAGGTATAAACCCTGTGAAGCTCCATGATCTGAGTTGAGAAAAGGAAAAGCCTAGAGAGGAAGGAATTGCGGAAACGGGCTCACCAAAGTTTCACTCTATTACAAGGTGAAATAATCTAAACATTCAACTTTAAACCTTAAAGCAATGATTGAAGTAACTCAGGATAATTATAAACCTTTTTGGAAGGTGGAAAACCCTAACACAACCTATGAGGGGCAACTGTAGCATTCTTAACTGTTGTGAGTTCATTGCAAGTTCGGTTAGGTACATCTATAAGGTAACAACCACCAAATAAAGCAAGAGAATTCCCAAGGACAAGGACAAGGACAAAGCCTTAGCACTGATAGAGTACTCTAAAGCAGAATGTACAACAATGTAAATAATATCTTTATCCATTCAAATTGTAGATGAGCATTATCATTTAACATCCTTTTGTAATTTTTTTACAAGAACCATACATCATTTTTTAACCAATACTGTTTGGGACAGCTTGTGTACACCTAGCAAATTTCATGGGGTACCTGCTACCTCCCACCAACACAAGTACCAAGTAACTCTGTCCACTAAGACTTAAACGGATGAGAAGAATTCATCTATTATTTTTTGCCTCCGCTGAAGTTGAACCGAGGCCTCAGGGTTATCCACTTCATTAACCACTACGGAACATCTTTGGGTGTAAGAACTATTTATTAAACATCCATATTTTCAAACAGATTATCTAATCAACTACAAATTTAAGAAAGAACCTAGCAGTAAGAAAGCATAGGATGCACCATTGTGTGTCACCAGAGAGACTAGACATCACTCTAATAGATGTGTTTTATTCGATAAGCTACATACTAAGAGCTGATTAGATATTGCTTGAGATGCACAGTGGCATATATCACCACTCCATCTCAAGGATATGATAATGTATCTGTGGTTTTTTTTAAACAAAGATCATATAGCATACATGACCATATCTGCAGTTAATAAGAGACAAAGAAAAAAATAATGATCATGAAACAGTTGACGGAAAGAGGTAGCATAAATTTAACACCTGAACATCTCTTACATAAAAGATTTCCATTTAATGCACATAAAATATATCCTCAATTGGAGTGATAAAATTATCAACTGCTCATATGATGAAACTCCCTGGAAACCAGAAATGGGTGTCTAAACATGGAGCACGTGTACTAAAGACAAACTTAAAATCATTTGAACAGGCTGCACTGTCAGATGCAATCAAGATTCTTTATTTTGTTTGGGAAAGTTTTGTCAGGTGCACTCACTGTTAAATGGGTGAATTTAAGATCAAACCCAATTGTAACACCCCGTATCCGAAAATAGAGATTTCAGATTTCTGGTGTTACAGGTGACACTCACGGACACCATCCATGGATCGTAGATGGACTCACGGTCCGTCCTGCAGGTCTGTGGTTCATGATAGAAAACTTCCCTAGAACTCAGTCAAAAAATTTGGCTAAGTGTTGACCCACGGCGGGACTTACGGTCCGTAGGTCAGGTCATGGACCGTAGTTCGTGTCTGTGGATCGATACCCCAAAAGCCAAGCTTCAATCCCGATTGACGATTGACCAGCACGGACCGTCAATCGATCCACGGTCCGTAGGTCTGACCGTAGATGAGGATCAGCAGCCAGTTAGCTGAAAATTGTTGATGGATCAACTTCAGATGGTCATAACTTTTAGCACAAAAGGAATTGTGTGTACCATCACCTATGACATGATATATAATTGAATTCTCTTTCCAACGCCGCCAAGTTTGCTAATATCCGACCTACGAGTAAAAAGTTATGCTCGTTTTAGTGAAAACCTGTCGAGTAGGCTTGACCTACGGATCCAATCGATGGACCGTCGATTGACCTACGGCCCGTCAGTCCAATCCGTCGGTCGCTCCGATAGCAATTAAGTCAGGGGTCTTTTGGCCTTTTCCTATGTCGTTGGACCCCTAAGATACGTCGTTTAGACCCTAAATCATGAGGTTTTAGTCAGTTTAAACCTAGAAACATAACTAGAACTTACCTTGGTCAAAATCACTAATCAAAACTTAGAAAATTAGAATCAAGAAAGGAGAAAAAAGTCAAGAACCCTAGTTCAAGAACGCAGCAAGTTTCCTTCAGTTCCAGCCCCAAAATCGAAAGATTTCTCCGTGGAATTCGTCACCAGGTATGTGGGATTTCACTAGTGGGTTCCTTTCGCCCATTAGGTCCCTAGAATTCAGT